>CM038703.1:30071911-30226911 GCA_021613375.1 Megaleporinus macrocephalus
AAGTTGCAAACTGTAATTTAAGTTCCGGCTTGCAGGCGACACAGCTTTAAGACATTACTTGTTACTGACATTAGCCTTGTAGCTGCAGGCTAAAACTAGAGATGTAAAGTTTAGGTTCTGTGTTTTGGCTGATCAACTATATTTATGGCCGGAAACAAAACAAACACAAAACTTAATACTACCATTCATTCTTGTTGAACCCGATCGCATCGAGTGTCTCGCTGCTCACCCCTTCTAGCCTTAGCGAAGGCTATTGAAACTTGTTTAAATCTCCCACCAAGTCTAAAGAGCAACTGTGTTTCTATCACTGTACAACAATGCACACGGCTGCCATGTGGTTCAGGGCTGAATTTCCCAAAAGCTTCTCTGCACAAATACCAGTCTTCAGTGTCAGCTTGAGCATCACACTGAACATTCTCTATCTCTATCAGTTCAGATGATCTTCATATCAAAATGCTGGACTCAGATCAGAAGGCATCTGTTATTGATGTGTTTAATTTGATTATATATGAAAATGAGATTCATATTATTTTCCTGTTCGTGAGATCTCTTTCTCGAAAAGGTTGTTTGTGAAACAAAGAAAATTTAAGAATTCTCTATTTTGGTAGTGCATTTTGTTTATATCAAAAAAATCAAACCACTGCGTTAAGTACCAAGTAACATCAGCGTTCCACTGCGTTACCCCTCCAGACCAGTGGACCAGCTACATACACACACACACACACACACACACACACACACACACACACACAATACACACACACAATACACACACACACACATTACATGTCACATTAAAGTACAAAATTCTGGTTTCAGTGCTGCTGGTACTGTACTCACTTGGGTACAGTGCTGTAGTCATTAATTGAAAAAGTTGATCAAAGGACAGAGACATGCTTTTGCATAGCTAAATCAGGTTCAATAAAATTTGCAATGTTTTTAATTAATTGTTAATTTTATTACTTTTACTTTTGTCATCAGGTCTCCGCCTCGCACTGATTTGTTGCTTTGACCTACTGGCGACCTCACAGGCAGCTGGAGAAAAGGAACGAGTAATGGTAAACAACTGTGTGAGTGTGTGTGTGTGGTGCTGTGAATGAATGAGGGATGAAACATCTCCTCCTCCTGTCACACTGCAGAGTCTCTCTGTCCTGACAGCACTGTGAATTAATCATCTGCCTGCTGCAGGGAATTCACACACACACACACACACACACACACACACACACACACACACACACTCCCGCTCTCTGTAGGCTGAAGTGTGAGTAAGTGAGAGTAAGAGAAGCCAGAGAGACAAGTAGATAGTGTGCATGTTAAAGAGAGATGGATAGAGAGTGCAGGTCTGATGTAATGAGAATTTGGAGCCGGTTTCAGGTACAGCATGTTTCAGTAAAACCATAAACGCACAGTTTAAGGACCATGTGAAACACGCAACGTGTGTTTCTATCCCTCAGACATATCTGCTCTGCAGAAACTGAGTGGACATGCTGGACATATTCCACTCCACATGTGTGAGCGACTAGTTTTTGCCCATAAACTGTTTCACCATTTAAAAACCAGGTGTACAATGGCGGTCTACAGGGGGTCTTCCATTTACAATGGCAGCAGATGCAGAAGCTACAGCAGTGGTTCTCACTGGCTTTTCTAAAGTAGTCACACATTCCTGAGAGAATCAACAGCAACAGCACATTTCCAATGGGCTGGGTATCGCCACTGATTTCCCGGATCGATTTGATCCCGATTCACAAGGTCCCGATTCAATTAGATTTCCGATTTGATTTGATTCGATTCAATTCAATATCAATTTATTTAGGGATATTTCAGTTACAATATGTTTTGTTTGAATATGAAAAGAGATTTTCAGAGAACTAATGTGGTAAACAATCAAGGAACACCTTACCATTACTAAAAACATTAGTGTTTATATGTTTATATTCACTGTATTAGGCCACACCCACTTTCAAGCGTGTGTTTGTTCCGCCTTTGTGTTAGAACTTCCGCTCAGCTAACCAAAATGAATACAGTTACATGGGAGGAGACCAGAGAGACAATAAGAATTTCGATTGGGACGACACTGTCTCATCCGAGGTTAATAACTCAGTGGGTGGATATGAAAAGGTGGTCTGAGGTTACCTACGGCGATGTTTTTAATTATTTTGTACTCTGAAGGTGTAGACAGCTCGGCAATGAAAATCTATAAAAGTCCTGAAGTGTATCAGTACCTGCATAGTGGGAAGGTCGGCCATGTACTCTTACACAAAGACGGTGAGTTTATATTTCTGAAAGCCGGTTAAACCCAAGTCAAGTCAGCTACCTGAGCCACTCTGCGTGGGTGTTAGTTACAGCCCAGCTGGAACGCTAATTTTAAAGATCGATCTCAGGTTTATACAAATCGATATTGGATTATTCAAATGAAGATCTATTTTTTAAACACACCCCTAGTTTACAACAAATAACTAAAGCGATAAAAAGACATTAGGGCCACACAGGCTTATGCGCCTCCTTGCAGAAGAATAAACACTGTCGTTCCTCCTTCAAATACAAATCCCACGTTCATAACAGAGGTTGGTAAAAGGGCTGATTCCAAAATCCTAGACTGTTATGTAACAAACTTGACTCATTAATATTTATGCACCCAAATTTTACATGCTTGACTGTAACAGGAATGAATATGGTGGACTATGTGGAGAAATCTTCCAGTCTTTGAACGTGATGTTGTCGACTTTACAAGAAACCGAACTGTCAAACGGCAACCCTGAGTGACCAGGCAGACGTGCGCAGGGACGTGGTGGATTTACCAGCAGTGAGGGAGGATTAACAAAGATGGTGAATGTCAGAGCAACCATAACCATAAGGGTACGACAAAACAAAACCGTAACAAGTAACAAGCCAACTGTGAGCACTACTGTTCAGAGCCACCAGAGGTCTCAGTCCCCAGAGTTCTAGGTAGCCTAGGACACACACACAAACACACTCATTACTCACTCACACTCACACACTGTTCCGTAATCACACCTGTAGCTCATCACAGTCATGCTATATAATTCCTCCACATGCTTCTTTCAGTGCGCGGTATTGAATGTGCTCTCGCGTGCGCGTACCTGTTTAACGCTCTGCTGTTGGACTATGCTGCTCTTCGCTACATCTACAGCAGTTTCCTTTAGCAGCCCTGCTAACGTCTAGCCCCGTTACATCTATGTCTCCAGTCAAGTTCAAGATCTGTCTAATTCAAGTAATATAGTAATATAATATAAAGGTATAATTCAGCGCAATACCAATTTCAAATGACAGTAAAACTGACCAATCATATCTTCCCTCTAACAGTATGATCATTTCCGCCCGCTGCGGTGACACTAGCTGCAGAAACAGCTAGCTAACGCTAGGCTACCACTGCTAGCTAGTTTGCTGAGTCACGATGGAAGCCCATGTCCCGCCCCCCAAAACTGTCAAAACCACCCCCTCTTAAAACCCGAACACAAATATTTCTCTCGCGCACAGAAAGCAGCGGAAGATACTGCACTTCACGCGCGAGGAAAAATATCTAATCGCGAGAGCGGGGGGGAGAGGGCCGAGGCTTAATGGTCACAGTTCGCTACTGGTGTGAACTCATAACTGACTCTTTTTGCCACAGCTCGGACAGGACGTAGTCCCTGGAGGAACGGCGAGTCTGGAGTATTCATCTGCTCCGACACGACAGGAAAATCCACGACTTAGGTGGTCCGCTCTATTGTCTGCTAAAACAGGAAATCAGCAACTGCTATGTTGGTCCAGATTGAGGCTACTATCTACAATCTACATCTGACTACTCTAGAGCTGATATAAGAGGCCTTATGTCATCATCACAGTGTCTCACTGTCAACCAGCAAACTAGAGAAGAGCTCATCAAGTCATTCAGAAGTTCCCCAAATAAAGTTCCATTCTGGGACCGAATGATAGGATGTTAACTGGCATGTAAAACGGCATCCAGGCTTTTTTCACCCCAACCAGTCACATAGCTTATATGTCACCATATGGCATTATATTTATATCCTTTCCCAGTTTTGTTGTACTCATATATTTAAAAAATAAAAAGACATAGACATATGGGTTCTTCTCATTATCTGGAAAGGACAATAGCTGAATAGGTCTAAGACTGACTAATACATATAAGAAAAAAAAACCTGTCAGTCACCACCTCAACATCAGTGACAGCTGGATTGAATGCCAATTCCAGTATTGTTAATGCACTAAACCCTTTAACCAGTAAAGATTACTGTCCGGACATAATCCTGGATTGTGGGATTTAAAAATCAACCCAATCCGTCTTTTTTAGGGTCGGAATTAGTCTTTTGTTTTTCTGGGGTACCGCAATTATAAAATGGCTCAAGCCGCCCCCACTAGCAGCCCTGTAGGTAATTCAGCAGTGCTGATGGAAGCTCCCCATTTTATTTCACACCGTACTTCAGAAGAACATAGATCTTGCAGTGGCTTCTTGAAGGAGAACAAATGACCAAATAGAAATGAACTTTCCACCATTCTTACTGCGACCCTATGGCTCATCTCAGTGTTGGACATGTACAACGACCTCAGATGAACAACGACCTGCAGCATGCTGCGAAAGCAACCCGAGACTGGAATGTTGAACTGGAATGTTGTGCAACAGGCAAATCAGTCATTTGACCTCAATCCAATCGAGCACGTACTTCACTAAGAGAAGGCAAAACAGGGGGTAAAATGCCTCGAGACCAAGTGGGACCTGAAGACAGGTGCAGGTCTGATAAAGGTCTGATAGAGCATCACTAGGGAACAAAATCAGCATCTTGTGATGTCAGTGTGATGTCAAGTTTTAAAGAAAGACAAAACTCAAGGACTAAACATTATTTGTGATAATGTTAGTCTGTTTAATTACTTCTCGGCCTCTAAAAATGAGGGGGCGGTGTATGAAAAAGGTTATAATCAGATCCTGTAACCACAGCGTGAGAACTACAATTGGCAATTGGTTTCTTTCACTTCCTGTTCCTAAAAAGGCTCCTCTAGTGAAAATGTGCCTGAACTGTGTAGGTTTGTGTGCTTGTGTATGTAAAAAAGAGACAGTAAGAGTGTGTGCTTCTTACCAGAGTGAGTAGGCTGAGTGTAGCTGGATGTAGTGCCAGGTTTTCTCCTGAGTTTAGCAGAGAGTACAGCAGAAAACGATTCCACGGCTGACACACCGCATGCTGGGCTACGCACATACACACAAGAAGACATGAAGCAGTAGTAACATATTTATATACAGTGCTGTGCAAGTCAGAGCCGTTACTGCTCATTACGTTGTTCATTTTTATGCACCAGTAAAAAAGACACAAAACATTTAACTAAAAACCTGAAGCCTCAAAAACTGAAGCTTTCATTGCTTTGAGGAGACTTGCTTTCTTTTTTTCATTCTGCAGGGATTCCACTCCCTTCTGCTTCCAAAGTTCAGTCTTACAAGTTTGTTGCATTTGATGTTTCTCACAATCCAAATAATCCACATTCAGTGATGCTGAAGTCTGGGTCTGCAAGACCACTAAACTTCACTGAACTCCATCAGCTGCCTGTGTTGATTTGCACTTTTTATTTTTCTGTCTAAAAGCTTTTCTCCGCAAAGACTTTCAGACTCCCAGTGTTGCATTGTCTACTAACAGTGGAAGGATGAACAGAAACAGATGTGAAGCATGAGTAGAGCTTGATTTACGTCTGTTATATAAAAATGAAAGCGCTAAATACTGTTTATCTGATGGTAACACTTTTGGTTGGCTACCAGGTTCTTGCTGTCTTGCTCGCTAGGACACAGAGCCATGCTGGAACAGCCTTCCTCAAACTGTTGAAACCACAAAATTGAAAGCACAGAGATGTCCAAGATGTACTGGCTGTGCTGGTGCTGAAGCATTCAAATTTACCTTCACTGAAACTAAGGGTTCTCAACCAACCTCTGAAAAACAACTCTGCATACCTGGACTTGTCCATCAGACTACCAGATAGAGAAGCGTGATTCTTTACTCCACAGAATCTGTGTTCACTTCTTCAGAGTCCAGTGGCTTTTGGTGTACACCACTCCAACACTATTGGTGTACATCAAAACAATGCCATGAAGCTGCCGGCCCAGTTTTTGTGCTGATGTTAATGTCAGAGAAGTTTGGGCTGAGCACAGTTTTTGTATGCACTATGTGCCTCAGCTCTTGCCCCCCTGCTCTTTAACTTTACATGGAATTGCTGTGTTCCATAACACTTCCACTTTCCAATAATACCAGTCACAGCTGATCGTAGGACATTGAGGAGGGACGGAATTCCATCCTATTACAGTACCACGCTCACATTCAGTGAGGTCTATAAAACAACCCATCATTTCACAAACGGCAGACTGCGAGGCCTGGTGCTTTTCATTTTATACACCTGTGGTGTTGCTGAATGAAACACCTGAATTCAAATATTACATTTTGTACACACTTGCCAACACACACACACACACACACACACACACACACACACACATACTCACATATATACGTTTACATACCTATAGTAGGCTTCCTTTTATGTAAAAAGCATATCAGTGACCTCAGACAGTTCACAGACACATTGAGTAGCATCTCATGCTTCTGTAACACAAATATACAGACACACACGCAGTGAGATATGAATAATGCATAAGTCTCCAGCAGCAGTCCCAATGAGCAGAACCCAAAAAATATCAAAGTACCGCAGACAGCTGCTGCAGACACACTGATTTAGTGCATGTGTGTGTGTGTGTGAGTACCTGCAGCAGTAGACTCTGTAATGCTGTCATTAAGCTGGTAGCTCCTGCATACCCCAGTGGATAAAGTGCTCCATCTACAGGCTGCAGGGGGCGCTGCAGCCCTACAGACTCCGATACACGTACTAGAGGAGAGGACAGATCCAAATCCAGCACAGCCTGCACCAGCCGCACAACACACACTACAAACAGAGGGAGGGTGGGAGGAAGAAAGAGAGAGAAAGAGGAATCAAACCCAACTACCAGCCTACACACAATGCGCAGTGTTTCTCACAGCTCAAAAAAGTACACTGATATTCTGTCTCTATATAAGGTTTGAATCCACTTTAATGTAATATCCTACTTTAATTACAAGTTTTTTTATCTCTAATTGTTTCATTGTTTTTAAGTTTTCTTCTTTATTGTATTTTTTTATTTAAATCAAGTTGCTTTCACTCTGTGTATAAAATGTGATTTATAAATAAATAAATAATTAATAATAATAAATAATAATAATTATTATAAATAAATAATAATAATTATTATTTATAAATATAAATAAATGCCTTAATTACGCTGCAGGCTCTGGAAAAATGCATTACTAAACAAATACAGAACATTTCTTTTATTCCATGCTATGTAAGTCTTTCTCTTTCTCTGGTTCCTGTTAAAAGTCGAGCTGCCTCATTCTGGACCAACTGCAAGCATGACAAATCCGACTGAGCGATTTCCAGGGATTAAGACTTGCAATAATCAAGCTGTGATGTAATAAAAGCATGGTTGACTATTTCCAGATCCCTAAATGATAGAATAGGTTTTAGCTTGGCAATAATTCTGAGTTAACGGAAACTTGCTTTGATCACAGGATTGATTTGTTTATCAAATTTTAATCCGGAGCCAAAAATGACTCCAAGATTTCTAGTGTGACTTTGTATATTTACATTTCTTTTATTCCATTCTATATAAAGTCTTATCTGTGCTTGTATACACAATTAAGTAAATTAATTAATTAAGTAAAAACAATACTAAAATTACTTAAATATATTTGAACAAGCAACCCCACCCAACCCTGCCCCTGTATGTTCCCACACAAGTACACTTCAGACCTGTGGGAAACATTTCTCTGTTAAAAGTCCTGTTAAAAGCATGACAACGTTGTTGGTCGAAAACAGTTAAATATAAGTTTATATATTTATTATTTTTCTTATAATTTATACAGAATAAAATGTTAATTATAGGACACTCACGATCACACCATGCTACTAAACCATGACACTTGGCACCAGAATGTGTTTCTCTTCAAAAGAACATCTAGTGGCAGTTACACTACTGATTCGTCTAATATGTACTTATAGATGAGTACTAACACACACAGACACAGCGCTGCACTAAGAGGAGGAGAGACACTTCATGTACTCTGATGTGTAAATTCACTGCGTCAGAGAAGAGCTTCGTGGTCATTAAGCTAGCTTTAATATCACTAAATGCAGAAAGATAGAAATGGCCGTAACTCAGAGAAGAGCATTTTGTCCACTGTGGTGGTTGTTCTTTAAGTAAAAGACATTATTCACTATTCCAGTTCACTTCTTTGTTTTATCACATGTTCAAGCCTTTTTGCCAGCAATTATGGTTCCTTCAAAAAGTCATAAAACAATTCAGCTCACTGCTGTTGCCCTGCAAGAGTGTACAGAATGACTGGTGGGCTGTAGCGCAACCTGCTGGAAGAAAAATGTCCAACAACGTATCCAAATCGCCATTTTTTACAGAACAAATAAGGATGCCAAATAAGAACTAAGCTGAGCAGCAGTACATAGAAAAAAATTAAGTAGGTTGTACAAAGTAGACGGGGGAGTTATGTAAGATCATTTTTATTTAATTTTATTAATTAAGAAAATAATTGAGGCCGTTCACATTGTTGCATGTACTTTCAGTAATATAATACAAATAGTGCTATTACAATATAAATAGTGCTATTATAATATAAATAGTGCTATAATATAAATAGTGCTATTATAATATAAATAGTGCTATTATAATATAAATAGTGCTATTACAATATAAATAGTGCTATTATAATATAAATAGTGCTATTACAATATAAATAGTGCTATTATAATATAAATAGTGCTATTACAATATAAATAGTGCTATTATAATATAAATAGTGCTATTATAAATAGTGCTATTATGATATAAATAGTGCTATTATAATATAAATAGTGCTATTATAATACAAATAGTGCTATTATAATATAAATAGTGCTATTATAATATAAATAGTGCTATTACAATATAAATAGTGCTATTATAATATAAATAGTGCTATTACAATATAAATAGTGCTATTATAATATAAATAGTGCTATTACAATATAAATAGTGCTATTATAATATAAATAGTGCTATTATAAATAGTGCTATTATAATATAAATAGTGCTATTATAATATAAATAGTGCTATTATAATACAAATAGTGCTATTATAATATAAATAGTGCTATTATAATATAAATAGTGCTATTATAATATAAATAGTGCTATTATAAATAGTGCTATTATAATATAAATAGTGCTATTATAATATAAATAGTGCTATTATAATACAAATAGTGCTATTATAATATAAATAGTGCTATTATAATATAAATAGTGCTATTACAATATAAATAGTGCTATTATAATATAAATAGTGCTACTATAATATAAATAGTGCTACTATAATATAAATAGTGCTATTATAATACAAATAGTGCTATTATAATATAAATAGTGCTATTACAATATAAATAGTGCTATTACAATATAAATAGTGCTATTATAATATAAATAGTGCTACTATAATATAAATAGTGCTATTATAATACAAATAGTGCTATAATATAAATAGTGCTATTATAATATAAATAGTGCTATTACAATATAAATAGTGCTATTATAATATAAATAGTGCTACTATAATATAAATAGTGCTATTATAATACAAATAGTGCTATAATATAAATAGTGCTATTATAATATAAATAGTGCTATAATATAAATAGTGCTATTATAATATAAATAGTTCTATAATATAAATAGTGCTATTATAATATAAATAGTGCTATTATAATATAAATAGTGCTATTATAATATAAATAGTGCTACTATAATATAAATAGTGCTATTATAATACAAATAGTGCTATAATATAAATAGTGCTATTATAATATAAATAGTGCTATTTTTGCATTCTACAGAATGGTACTAAATAAGTCAAGTCAATCTTTATTTATAAAGCATGTTATAAAGACTGTAGAAGCCAACCAAAGAGCTGTACAAGTCAAGATAACTATAAACTATGAACTAACCAAAAACAATCAATACAAAAACATTATAATTAAATCTTGAACTATTACCTAGACAAGAATTAAAAGGATATACTACCATTTAGGAGGAATATTTGTAGGTTTTCAAGTTTGACTTAAAGGCAACAATTGTAGATGAGATTATGTGGAGTGGGGAGGCTATTCCACAGTTTTGGGGCAGCTACAGAGAAAGCTCTGTCACTTTTGGATTTTAGTCAAAAATGCAGAGTAGCTAAAAGCAACTGATTGGAAGATCTTAAAAGAAGTGAAGTTGAACATGGCCTCAGGAGGTCAGAGATATAGGTTGGGGCAACGAAATTAAGAGCTTTAAAAAGCATCAATAAAATCTTAAAATCAACTCACTATTTCATCGGTAACCAGTGAAGGAAAGCTAGTAGAGGTGTGATGCTTTCTCTTTTCCTGGTTCTTGTTAAAAGTCGAGCTGCCGCATTCTGGACCAACTGCAAGCGTGACAAAGCCAACTGAGCGATTTCCAGGGATTAAGACTTGCAATAATGAAGCTGTGATGTAATAAAAGCATGGTTGACTATTTTAGCTCGTCAATGATTCTGAGTGGATGGAAACTTGCTTGGATCACAGCATTGATTTGTTTATCAAATTTTAATCCAGATTCAAAAATGACTCCAAGATTTCTTGTGTGACTTTGTATATTTATATTGTATATTATTGTCCTTGAAGACAATCGGGTACAGAGTCTGACTGGCCAAAGATAATTGCTTTTGTCATTGTTTAACTTGGAAACAGTTACACAAAGCCTGTGCAGAACAGTTTTTTAATTTGCTTGAATGGGAGATGAACTGTGTGTCAGCTGCATAACAGTGATAAGAGATGTTGTGTTTACAGAAAATGGACCCAAGTGGAAGCATGTAAATATAATATAAAAAAAATAATAAAATGAAAATAATATAGGGCCCAAAACAGAGCCCTAGGGTTCTCCACAGGTAAATTGTTCTTCTAGGGAGGAGAAATTTCCCAGCTTCATTAAAAACATTCTATTTTTGATGTAAGAAGCAAACCATTCAAGGACAGTTCCTCAAATAACAACATCATGCTTAAGACACTTAAGAAGGATGTCATGATCAACTGTCAAGCGCAGCACTAAGATCTAAAAGAATTTTAAAAAATCAGAGAAATAAATGTAACAGTGTACAGAAAAGCAATTCAATATCTGTTATTTTCACTTTGGAGTGGCTGATGCAAAGCTCTGGGGTGGTTCTGAGACAGTTTATAAAAAAGGTTTGGAGCCCTGTATATGCACTATTTACATACAAGTGTGTGTTTGTTGGTCTTACCCAGTACCAGGCTGTCAGTGTGTCTCTTAAAGAATGTCAGTGTTTTCACAATACTTTCCAGCTCTAAACATACACTCCGATGTACCTGAAACACACACACAAATAACCATATAATCAAATATACATATATTACAAAAAGCCTCTCACACAAACTGTTCATTTCTCTTACACATACAATCAAAGTCTTGTGCACACAAACATTAACATTGAATAAATAGTGTGTATGTGTGTTACTGTAGGATTATTAGGACTGTTCTTATTCTCCCCACACTGGAAAAGAGTATCAGTTTATCTTGCTTTTTAATCTCTGCTTCTCTCAAACTCTAATTCTCAAAATTATTATTATTATTATTGTAATTATTATTAATTGTTTTTTATTTATTATTACTATTATGGATCTATCAATAGAACAAGTACGAGTACATATTTTACTATATTATATTATATACTATTATTATATTATACTACAACAAAGTTCCTACTTATAATGATTGGAGTAGGTGTTGGAGTAAATGAGTGCAGTGTACCTCAACAGTGAGATAATTGAAATCTAGCTGATTTCTAATGACATGTATTAACTAGCCATGCTACATTAGTTACTTTGGACTGCACAGTGTCGCAGCGGAGAAAGTTGTGTTTAACATCAGAAAAGCTGTACTTACACTAAAAAGTGGAGATTCTTCAAATATATGAACTTTGATTTTTTTCATCTCTGTTTTGCTTACCTTGTCTTTCTCTCTGTATTGGTGAAGCGGTTGTGTATAAACAAAATCAATTCCTGGCTAAAGTCAAGACGGAATGTTTAAGAAAGCCAACAGTTTAGTTTCTGACCTGCACAGGGTCAGTAACACCTCTCTGTGTGTGGACCCTTGTTCACTGCCAGCTTGAGTCCTTTGATTGCTAGTGTGGCAGCCTTCGTCATATAGTATCAGTTGACATCAGTGCATGTTGAGTATAAGTTATATGTGTGGTATCAGATGCATACTTAATTATTATTATATATTTATTATTATTATTATTTCCTCTTATCTTCATAAACAAAAGGTGAATGTTGAAAGAACAATGCTAGAAAATATAGTGGTCCTAGCCAATTCAACTTAAAAAAAAGCCACACAGATTTAAATTCAATAGTAATCTTATACTTTTTTCAGGCACAGGACAAAGAAAAGGCTTCTTTACATTAAGAATATTTACTTGTCAATCAGAAACACACTCTTAAACTCTAAGTGTCTGTCATGCATAAGACCTAATGTGTGAATGAGGGGTTTTACAGTGTGTGCGTGTGAGTCAATTTTGAATAATGAAACTCTTATAATTACTCTCACCTGTGCGGAGAGTGTGTGCTGCAGAGTAATGAGTGAGCTCAGCAGAAGGAGACTGCAGCAAATTAGTGGGGATGAAGAAATAACAGAAGGGGAGGAAGACAAGTGAAAGACATTCAGCACCACCTGCAGCAACTCCATCACACCCGTGTTAGACAACAGCATGGACACCACTGCACACAGAGAAGACGGACAAAAGCATCAAGTCAAAGTGAGAGACAAACACATTACTGCTGCTGAATTTGAGTCTTCAGACCTTTGAATCATTCAGTGAGTGTTCAGTCAATGTCAGATGTACAAATGAGCTGGTGTGAATGTTCTGATTACGTATCACAATGCAAACTGAAATTTGATTTGCTGTGCAGGAAGTCTTCTGATTCCCTCACACAAATGCACATGCATGAAAGAGAGAAGCGATTTTTGCACTTTTCCTTGCACACTAATGTCTTACACACCGACTCTGTTCATAACACGCAGGCAGAACGCATCCAACTTGTACCTGAAACCGCTGAAGAACACTAAGTACATCAGACTTGTTTCTGTCTATGAACGTGTCTGCTATGTTGTTCAGGGTGTGGGTGTTGGTGTGCGTTACCTCTGTCAGCAGTGTGTGCTGGACACAGGCTCAGACAGCAGTACAGGTAGTTCAAGGCCGGCAGCAGAAATTCTGAGTCACTGCACTTTAACTTTCCAACAAGATTACTCACTGCACACACACACACACACACACACACCCACACACAGATAAGTGTCAACTCACTGCGTCAGTCTCTAATAAATCATTATAGGGGTCATGTTGAAGACTAATCACTTTCAGCAAAAGCATGTTTGACCCACTTTCTACGTTCAAATATAATAAGCAACAGTTTACTACCTGTTAAAAAGCTAAGTAGTGATCTCTTCAGTAAATATGCAATAATTAGGGCTGGACCAAACAGAATACGCAGGTACTTGTTTGTTTCATTGCTATTTATTTTGTGTACTAAGTCTTTTGTAACATTTGTCCTTCTTATGCCACCAAAATTGTAGAAGGAAAAAATGTCACATGCCGGAGGCAGGAGTTGCAGATGCAATTGCAGGTTGGTTTTATTTACACTCAAGACTAATACCAAACAAAAATCCAAAGTAACACATCATCACAGCGACACAGGATCGACAAAGACAGACCAAGACAAGGAGCAAACAAAGGGTATAAATGGAGACACTAAACTAGGGACACCTGGTGAACAGGAGGAGACATAAACACAGAGCAGCTGAGGGGTGGAGACAGAAGGGCGGAGACAAGGAGCACATGACAAAAACAAACAGAACCACGTGGCATTGAAAGGACAATGAAAACAAAAACAGACAGGCACGAAACAGGGCAGACTGTGACAATAGGGATGCATTAATTCCAGCCTAAGTACAGTACATGTCAGTACATAATGAATTACACATTTAACCTACTAAATCTAGCTCATTTTAATTAAAGTTATCTAGTCGTGTAGCATCAGTAACCTAATAACCTGTTGCATTAGTAATCAAGTCCCTTGCGGTGGAGAGCAGCATGTCAGAAGAGAGCTACTGCACAGTTGTAAGTAAAATATGTGTCACAGTTTTGATCCCCACTCCACATCTGTTCTGGCACTCTTTGTGGCACAGACACATGAGTGTTCCATTATACAAATGAGTAAAAAGGCTACAAATGTTAACTCGAAGGGTGATTTTGAGTAAAGGTATTAAAGTGCTCGCTTGGACATATGAACAAGTAGTCAAAACCTATGAAATTCAGGGCAGCCCTATTACTCATCAATATGTTCTGATCTGCTTTTTTGAGGCAAAGACAATGCGGTTCCTTCAAAATGCCTGTTCTCACCGTGATAGAGCAGTTTAAAGTCAGTGCTGTCCATATCGTGGTGAGGTGGCCAGTTATTATGCAATAAACACAGCACCTCCAGAATCAAAGAGCCTAGAACTGCAGACACAGAGAGAGACAGTGTGTTTTATTACCAGATCACTGATCAGATCAGTACATCAGAACACACAGGCACTGCCAAATCTAGCCGCGACTCATAAAACTCACAAAAATAAATCACACTGATAGAGACGTTTAATGAGCTGCTATATGAGTGGCGACAGCAACGTAACTATTAATGCTGTCCAGTCTGGGGTAAATTTACTCAGCATTCGAGTCCAGTGGTTCTCCTGCCAGTCACTGAAGACCCCTATAAGGGCAATATTTTGTCAAAATTAAGCAAAATTTGGGCCAAATGGTTAACCTGACTTGCCAGGTTTGACGACCAATACATGTTAATGGGTTAAAATCAACCCACCATCTGCTCAAATCTCATTTCAAAACAAGCCATTAGCTCAAAACGTCTGTAAGATAATGAAACACATATTTTCAGCCAAATATGTGTAACTGTTGGAGTAGAACTACACTCCCCGGGGGAAACTGACTTCATTTGAATAATATGTAAATGAGCTCAATTACGCATGCAGCTCATATTATAAAACAGCTTTAATTACTGTCTACTTAACGCTCTGGAGGAAAAAAACAGGAGTTTAAAATACATTCTGTAAGCAACTCAGCCTTAATATTATAACAATATTCACCATAACACACTAAAGGAAAGAGACCAGAGATCTTTAACAGGGCAAACACTGGTGCTGTGTCAGTGACCTGAATTTAAAGAAGTACAGTTAACATCCCACTTGTGATGAGAAAGAACACAGCTGCTTATTAAAACTGCACTGTCTATATGAATGTCATCCTTCACATGCCTGTATGCGTAAATCCTCAGGGATTATTTCATCTTTTAAATGAGTTAGAAGACAAAATGAGTAAAAAAGCTCTACAACTTTTCTTACTGGAGGAGACAGAAAGACCGAGAATATTAATACTAACATTAACTGTGTGACAACTGGGTCTCATATTCAGATAGATCAGATGTAGATTGAGTAATCTCACTTTGCCAACCAGCTACATAAACTATCTGTATATCTGTAAGTTCTATCTCTTTTTATCTCTCCATTGCTGCTGCTGCTGAGAATCTTGACTTTATGATGTAAATCGATGTAGGTTATATATTGTTATGTTTTCTGTTTATGCTGTAATGTGTGTATACATGTCAGTACGTTGGACTGGCACGTTGGCACAACTCTTAGAGCAGGACTGCCCGTCCAATGAATGGAGTTTTTACCAGCGTTCAGTAAAGCTTGTCCAATCTCATAATAGCATCTATGAGAGAACACATTTGTAGGCAGAGCATGGACAGGCCAATTGAGGCAGTTGTGAAAGACAAACAGAAAGAAAGACAGAAAGAAAAACAACAACCTGTGTTGTCTTGACTGTCACAGGTGAGTCTCTGCAGGAGCTTCAGCAGAGCCGGTTTAAACAGGTGAGAGTGGGTGGAGCTACAGGAGCGTCCCTCTTGCAGGTAACACCGCAATACCTCAATCGCTCGGCGAGCTACAGACTCATCGTCTTCACACAGTACACCCTTCAGAGAGACAAAGAGAGAAGGAATACATGCAGAGACAGACGGAGAAAGAGGAAACAAGTGAGAGGATCTCGTCACAACCAACCTTTTTTGTTTTAAACTCTCACTCAATCACTCCTCACAGCCAAATTCAGCAAGAAACATTAGAGAGCAGTTAAAAGCAGTTCATCCCACAGGAGCGCGAATCACTGCAGCACTGTTATGTTATGTTTTGATATTTCAGACAATGTGGTTTTAACACTTAATGCTGGCCTCACCTCCAAATGACACCTGAGCTGCAGGGTGAATACGTTCGTGTAGAGGGGTAATGTTAGAATGTGTGAGCAGTAAAAATCCAAAATATACAGCTACCAGATTCAAGGCTGAAAGCCAGAACCAAGCTAGTGAATCCTATAAAGCTGAATGTCTCGTCAGTGATCTATTCATAGTTTATCTTCTTTAAGTTATTAATATCTGCCTCCAGAATAGCTGTGTACATGCATGTTCATGTTGGTCTTAGTGAACAGACCAACACATAGAACTAAAGCTTTCTGTGTGTTAGTTTTCCATTTTTATTGAAGCGTTCACGTGTAATCAGAATCTGTTTTGTCTGAATCTGAGGATCACTGAGATGCATTTTTTTACATAAACAAAATAAGGATCTATATTATTAAGTATTTAATACTGCTCTTTACATAATAAACAGATTTAGTGTCTTACTCAGTTTTCTTATTTCTTATTTTAATGCTCATCTCACCAGCAGGCTTAGTATAGAGGAGGGTTTTTTCTCCAGCAGCTCCAGAAGCACAGAGGACTCTATGTTCTTCTCTAGTTCTGAGCTGCTCTGTTCCTTGTCTTTACACATGGCCGGTTCTAAACCACTTGCCAGCCAGCTGGACAAAACCCTCGTCCCAAATCTCTCGGCCAGTGCGGGGTAACGGAAGATGAAGTGCAGAAGAGAGGGATTAGAGAAGGACAATGAAGAGAAGGAGAGAGGAGTGGAAGAAAGAGCCTTACTGATGCTATTCAAGGCAGCCTGCATGAGAAGAGAAAGGGTACATTTATATACCATATATTAATTCACAAAAAAAACACTAACACACTCAGTAATTAAGGATGTAAATGTCCTTCACAACAGTTCTACACAACTACACAAACATTCTGTTCAACTTTGACTCAACAGATCATAAATATATCAATTTTAATTCCAGTTCGCTGTTTAATTTCACTGGTGAGTTTCAGCTGAATTCAACTTTCTTTCTTTCTTTTTTATAAAACACTGAATTACCCAATCAAGATCTGTGCTGCTTTCATGTGTTGCTGCCAACAGATATAGTGCCGACTTCAGGACAGATGCATGAAGAGAGTCATGCTGTTCCTGCATCACACACACAAAGTGTACCACACTGGAAAACACTGTGGCATCAGACAGCAACCTGCAACACACATACACACACATACACAAACAGACGGCCAGCAGATGCAGCGCTGATGGTAATGATAATTATGCTTCTGTACTCAAAAAATCAACTACAGAGTTTGTTTGCCTCACTGAGCATACTTTAACATTTTACCCAGAGGTCAATTAATTCCATGTTTGCCGATCCTGCTTTCTTTGACTGCTTAATTAAATGAACATGTAATCGGCTGTGCATATAACCCCCCCCCTCCCCACCCACCCATTTCTGTGTGATCCTCCCACGTATTTCACAGCCCCTCCCGAGATGCATATGCATGATGAAGAGAGGTGCAGTTTGTCAGAGCTGCTCTGCTATTATTAAATCTAGCAGAAATGCTATCAGCTGCATATCCACATTTCTTTCACCCGTTACTAACAGACCTGTCGCCATGCAGCAGTGAGAGATGGAGCAGGTGGAGCACAGCAAACTGTGTGTTGTGATTTTCTGTAGGAACCTCCAGCAACACAGCTGGCCAATCACGCACGTGACAGCAAAGGGACGGTAAACACTCCCGCAGAACATATTCCACCTCTTCTACATCTGAGAGCGAGAGAAAGAGACAGATCGACAGACAGAAAAACTAGATTAAGTCATAAGCATCAGTGACGATAGTAAAACATGCTGAAAATATATGCATTCTATTAACTGGATAATATATAATTATATATTAATTGTATAATCAAGCCATATTCAAATGTATGTCTGTAAAAAGAAGAATAGAATGATTTTTATAATGAATAATTACATGTAAAGATCTTTTGATATGTGTATATGAATATGACTTGTTTGGCAGAAAAGTAGTTTTATTCTGTTTTAAACCATTTGATATTGAAACAAACAGAATTTTGTCAATAGTGACTTGAACCGAACAACACAGAGTGTACATCATAGGACCTGTCATCTTCTAACATGGCATAAAAGAAAGAAAAAGTGTTCTGGTCGTCAGTGAAAAGTAGACTTTTAGTAGCCTGCTAATAACAAGGGACTAATAGCACCGACAGATATGAACAGATATGAACAGTTTCATGCATTTCTGCTTCTTTCCAGTTGCCAGTGGCTACTGAGTTAAAAACCTTAAGATGAAGACTAATGAACCCTACTTTTATATTTTTCTGAACACTAATTATATAATGCACTGCTAACCTCATACTGAGATTTAGATCGAACAACAGATCGAACAGACAAACTGATCAACTTTGGTAACAAAATCTTTACGGGGTTTGAAATAATGCCGGGGAAAACACACACACACACACACAAAACCTTGCTGGAGGTTGCCGGTCACCGGGTCTGGCCGAGAGAGCAGACACACACAGAGTCTCAGCAGAAAGTCAGAGCACGCTGCATTTAAAGATGAGTGTCTGAAGAGAGACAGAAAACCATTCAACGAAGAAAAGCAACTCCCAACATTTTCCTTTAAGCCCCCAACCCACACGTAACCTGTTCTACACACTTTATAGATATTAATATATAAACAGTGTTTGGTAGACGTTTATATATGTATGCAAATCCAGCTGCTCATGTTGGGTTTGATCAGGTCAGGCTGTCATTTCTCAAACAGGTGATACGTGGCTATGCTCAGTCAGCTGCAGGAACATTTTTCCTGGTATTGCATCAAATCTTGGTGCTGTGGATCATGCCTGAACAAAAATGTCTGGGGCAATACCCGAGTTCTTTAGACACGACTGAAGCTCTAATATATTTGTGTACGCAAGTGTGTGTAAGAGTTGTACCTGTTTCCTGAACATAGAAGAGCCTTGTGTTCTACAGCCAGTCTAATGAAACCAGAAGAGGCTGAGAGACAAACAAACAGGATGGCAGAATATAAAGTTACAGAACTATGGCCCAGCCACCCCAACGCCCAGATATCAGTATCACTGAATATGTTCGGGCTGACTTGAAACATAAGAAGCAAAAAAAATGCAACCAACATCTACGACTGAACTTTGGAGATGTGGAATATATTACTATTATATTATATTATAATTTTTAGAGGAAACTAAAAGAAGGTCTCAGATAAGAACAGAAGCTGTGCAAATGTGAGCGGTGGAGACACTAAACACTTCTGTGGATTCTGTGTAAATTTCTGTTAAATAACTTAATCAAACAGCTGAAAATCATTATTCTTTTCAACAAGCAAACACATTCATAAGAATACATTCCACACATTGTTGGCCTTTTACTGTCTCTACATAACTCTTTTCACGTCATCTGTGTGGCTCACCTAATTTAGAGGTGAAGGTGGGCATGAACGATGGAGAAAGAGAAAACTGCAGAGAAAGAATGGAGAAAAACAGCTGCAGCACCTGTGGACTCGGGGCACGCTCACACAGCCTCTTCAAACACACACACACACACACACACACACACACACACACACACACACACACAAACACACACACACAAGATAATGAATAGAAAAGACATTCTACATATAAAAGTAATTCTGTGTTCACTTCCATGCAGAAGTGATCAAATCACCCAGATCAAATCAGTTACCAATTTCTTTACAGTGAACAGAAATTAAACAGCATTTTTCTGCTCGTTTAAGTGCACAGTTTCTATATCAATGCTAAGTTTAACATATTGGAAAATGAAAACAACTTTTTAGGTCATTTTATATATATTAAATTTAGCAGGTATACAGGAAAATAAAATGTGCTGTCTGTAGAAGATATTTGTCAACATATGAATTTAAATGTGGCCTAAATTATTATTCAGTTAAAAGTCTGTTATTAATAAATAGGCTGAACAGTATGAAGACATTTGGGGTGTTTGGAGGTCCAACTGGGCTTTTGTGAGATCTCTTTTATTTAACCTCTGAAACAGACTGACCATAGAGTGGCACAGGCCCTTTACTCAGGCTGCGTGGTCTTTAGCGTTTCTCACTGCCAAATGGAAATTGTTACTGAAATAGTTCAGCCATGGCCAGTTTAACGTGTTCACTACTTATAGTGATGCAGGCCAGGTTCTTTTCACCCAGGAACACTCATCAAACGTGTAACTGAGAGATTCTAAAATATATTGTACTGACTTGTAAGCTCTGGAGCATAAACACTTTTTTTGAGGGCAAATTAATTTAACAGCTCAGTTGATGGTCAGATAAGCCACTGCTAGACTAGAGTCATATAAGGGGTCATATTGACAGTCAGCCACATATCAGTTGTGGCGGAGAACAGTCGCCATTCTCTCTGATCATCAATCTGGACACTGGATCTAAAACTGATGATTTTTTTAAGGTACTGAATATATGTATCATATTAGAATCATTTCATACTTTAATAAC
Source organism: Megaleporinus macrocephalus (assembly GCA_021613375.1). Classification (NCBI taxonomy): domain Eukaryota; kingdom Metazoa; phylum Chordata; class Actinopteri; order Characiformes; family Anostomidae; genus Megaleporinus; species Megaleporinus macrocephalus. Next base: position 30,092,831 of record CM038703.1, read on the forward strand.
ATTTGTTTTAGATTAACTTTTTTTTATTACTTTAGTGTTTTTGTTATTAGTGTTTTTGTGCGTGTGCGTGTGTGTAACTCACAGTGACTGTGTGAACATACGCTGTGTCACAGCACTGCAGCAGACATACACACAGAGACTCAAGTGTGTCATCACTCTGTGTATCAGGAGCTCTGAGTGTGTTCTCTTTTACACTGGCCTCAGATAATCTGTCCTCCGCAAATCTGGACACACACACACACACAAACACAAAAACAAACACACACACACACACACACACATACATTATGTTATTCTAATCCTATGTTACAAAATGAATACATGAATAAACAAATAAACCCATTTACAATCACAGAAATAAATTCACATAATATTAACCCTGTGCTATAAAATAAATACTGTATTAATCCTGTATAAATAAATGGAGCCTATAAAAACTCTATGTTATATTAATCTGTACTATAAAATGAATAGCAAAAACCACTTCAGCTTACATTTATCCCATATTATGAAACAAACCATAAAATAGGGGATGCACCGATTCCACTTTTTCTCCTCCGATACAGAGTATTTATACAATTATACACACACACACACACACACACACACACACACACACACACACACACACACACACACACACACACACACACACATTACTTATTACTTATTAATTACTCTGTTTATTCTACATCTATTTATTCTACTTAAGCAATATGTATATTATGTCAGTTTTAGGACACAGAAACTAAATTATGGTTTACACATAAACAAGCCATTCAGCAATCATGTCTGCTAAAAAAATAAGGTGTATCTAAAGTTCATGAAAGAACACAATGCTCTTTCCTGTATACCAACACTGTTGCGGCTGCCTGAGTTGCCCAAGTTGTCTGGTACTGACCTGCAGGCCTCCTGAAAGCAGGTCAAAGCCTGAATTAAAAACACTCCTGCTTTAAAAGACCGACCACCACCAGACTGAGAATCTGAAAAACACCTCTATAATACAAACACACACAGAAAAACGGTTATACAGGTATCTTTCTAATGTAGCCTTCAATGTTTGCTTTCCAGCTGTTATTGTGTATATACTATAATATAATGAATACTCTGTTATTTTTTAATGTGCTTTTAGCATTAGAAATAGTACTAACATCAGTAATAGCAGTGACACCTTAACCTTTCAAGACCAATGTGAAAATGTGGCTGTCTCTACCCTTTTGTAAGATCTGTGTGCGGATATGAGTGCAGGTTCTTCATTTATAGTCCAAACTTACACAAGAGCAAACACAACTAACATAGAGAAACACACACCTAACAACAAACAATAACAGACCAGGACAGGAGCAAAACGGGAGTTTAAATATACAAGCACTACAAGGAACAGCTGAAACAGAAGAACCATCAACACGGAACAGGTGAGGGGCAGAGACACAAGGAACACCTGACAGATACATGTGGCTTGGGGCAGGGGCACGTAAACAAAGACAGACGCACATGGCAAAGTTAAAGGACGAGGTAAACAAGAACGCAGACAGGACGTGACAGCTTTAGTCTTCTTCAAAGTGCTGCTGCTGTATTTATCTAAATTGAATCTAACAAAGTCATAGATTAACAAAGAAATCATAGATTATAATTTAGTGTCCCATTCTATCTTTATAAACAAGAAATAACAGAAACATTAACACACCCGTCCCTTTTAATGGCTGCTCAGAATAAACAAATCAAAACTACATCCTTACTGATCCAAACTCTTGTGTATGTTTTAAACAGTGACAGAACACAGAAAATGTGGATTCTACACGCTGCTACACTTCACTGTGGTAAAAGCAGACATGTACAAGCTGTGTGTCCTCTGGTGGACGGAGTAAAGGGATCATCTGCACATTCTCATAATGGATTGTCTGCAAACCTTTCTGTTTAATAGGATTAATTCCTAACAGTGCTGAATTATGTAATTAACACACTGGCTCACTTTGCGCTGTGAAGTGATGTGTGAGGGTAGCTCAGCACATCTTAGGGTTAAAGCCTCAACAATCCTCTTCAGCTCTCCGTAATGAACTGGACTGGACTGATGATGCATTCTACGTACAAAATAAAAATGAAACACAGTGTCACAGTTTATGCCACAAAAGGAATCTTATTCTGTTTAACAATTAATATGCCCCACCAGTGCCCCATATAAAAAAGTACCATCCATAAAACAATGAAATGATACTGATATGATATAGTATTATAAAAACATTTTTTACTGAAGGCTTCAAACGTTAAAAGGAAATGTTTAAGTTCTTGTAATAAAATATGGATATATTCCACCATTATCTGTACATACACTACAGTAGCTCTACAGGTCATCTAATTAACAAAAACTCTGTTTATAATGGGAATTCAAATGTTCTGTACTGAATCCTGCAGAAAGACATAAACGGCTATAAAATAACTATGATTTAATTTGTATCATGTATTATATTACACACAGTGTAATACATAAGGGACATGTAATTTTTCAATATTTATATGACTCAATGGATTACTTTATTTGCATGTATGTGCATGTGTGGTGTGTGCGTGCATGTGTGTGCATGCATACCTGAAAAGTGCAGTAGCTGCTCGTGTTGCCTGTGTAGCCACCCTGAAGCATGATGACTTCATGGCCCCCTGCACTACTTCAGCCACGGCCACAAAACCAGAAACAGTGGGGAACAGACGCACACCTGTGGGCTGCCTGACACATACATGCAGAAACACAACACATGAAACAAACCAAACACAGGAAATAATCAAATCAGGAATGTAACTGATATATATATATATATATATAAAAGCTATAACAGCTTCCACTTGTCTGGGAAGAGCATGTGTGAGGTCAGACACTGATACTAAACGAAAGGGTCTGACTTCGTTCTAGTTCACCCCAAACTAGAGGTCAGGGCTCTGTGTGAGCCAGTCAAGTTATTCCATACCAAACTCACTCAACCAGCCTTTATAAAGCTAGTTTTGTCATACTGAGACAGAAAAAGGCCCCAAACTGTTCTCGCAAAGTTCTCATGGAGAAAGGCCTCCAGTTCATTGACATTCTTGGACTTGCACGCTGCGACTGCCTTCTTCAAGTCCCAATTTGGCAAATTAAAAAACAAAGATGTGATGCAGACATCTCTTTAACGTAAAGAATACTAGAGGCAGGTTTATGAAAAGCTTGTTCAGGGTGTTTACTGCCTTCCGCCCACTGACTGCTGGGATAGACTCCAGACAGGTTACACTATAGAAAGTATTTTGGAGAAAAAGCCATTTAGTGGGCAATGGAAAGTTATCACAGGACATACACACATTTATATGTTGTGCCCAGAAGAGCAAGTGTAACCTACTTCTCTGGGGTCAAATGTACTCTCTGTGTGTACATGTATGTCTTTTACCTCTCCAGTATAGCTGTAAGCAGCTGCAGGCCTTTTTTTTTAACCTCCAGATTAGACAACTTCAATTCTGCCTTCAGACTGCGCATCAGAGACTCAATACCTAATGTACACACACACACACACACACACTTTATTGAGTCCAAGCTGAAAATGTGTCCAGTGGTCCGTTTATTGTACCTGCAGATGTCCAGTAGATGGCAGTATCATCATCAAGAAGCAGCAGTTTGTTTAATCACTTACTTTTGCACAAAAACATTTCTGATGACCAATTTGTAAAGACTCAACCTGCATGGATGACAGCTGCTGCTCTTATACAGATATATAATGTTAGCGAGGGTTGTGCTGGCACGTGTGGATCAGACATAGCAGTGCTGCTGGAATTTTTAAACACTGTGCCCAATCACTGACCATTTGAATTTGCTGTTAAAAGTAATAAACTATATCACGTCATATCACAATACCAAGCATATAACAAGTCTTTTCACAAAAGTAAAAAAGCTATAATATTGTATCCTGGGTCTACAGTTGTGTTCATAAAAAACAGAATACACACAGACACGCTCATCCTCATCACGCACGCAGACTCACCATAGATGGAGTGACACTGAGAGAAAAATGCAGCATCCTCACACAGCAGCAACAGGCAGCCATACACAGACCACAGCAGAACTTCATTATTACTGTTTAACTTCTCAAACAGAAACTCTAACAGGAGGAGAGTGAGAGAGAGAGCGAGAGAGAGTGAGAGAGAGAAATATTAAAATATTACAAATGTAATTTCTGTACTTTTTAGACCACTTTTACACCTGTGCATACGATACAACAGAAACAAAGTGATGCCTGATAATAGCAGAATAATAACTGTACGGGGAGATTATCCCTCCATCATTATTTTTCGCTTTATCCCACTAGTCAGGGTCACAGGGGGGCTGGAGCCAATCCCAGCATCATTAGGCAAAGACCAGTCCAACACATGGCCAATATTCACTCAAGCATACACACACTCACACCTATGGGCAGTTTAGAGTGACCGATCAACCTAACACACATGAGTTTGGACTGTGAGAGGAAACCGGAGTACCCGGAGGAAACCCACTCAAGCAGGAGGAGAACATTCACACGACAGTGGCAAGGAAAATCCCCTCAGAGAAACCTCGAGAGAAACCAAAGAGGCCCAGAAAGGGGTACCATCCTCCTCTGGTTGACACTGGACAGCAAAACAAGCACAAAAGCAACATAGCAAGGACAGAATTTACCATCATGTGCATCAAAGGTAAAGAGAAGAGAAGAAAACATTTAGAGTGCTATCAGAGAAGCAAAGAGAAACCGCTCAGTGAGCAGAACATGAGATGCTGGCATTTGGGATTCTGCTCTGCAGACAAAAGCCTGCATGTTACTGCATGTGATTTATCTGTGGTAGTAACTCATTAAAGGCAAAGATCTAACTTGCAGAACTGAGTGAAAATCCACACTGAACGGTTTCTAAGCTGGCATAGAACCTCTGTAGAAGAGAGTAAGTCCTCTCCTCTGAGGAACTTCCTCTGAGCTGTCAAGGATCTAAAATCTAGAAGCATGTAAGAATCTCCTTTGAGAAACTTTCTCTTCACTGGAAAAGAGCTAAACTCTGCAGAAGCGAGTGAAAGTCTCCTTTGAGAAACTTTTCTTAGCTGGTGTTCTAACAATTGTTCCTACAATATTGAGCAGCACTACTACAAATGTGGATCTAATGAGTACAGAGTAACAGCTTCTTATTCCAAACCTTTTGTTTTTAATGTTAATTCCACCACACTTTAACTCCAATGTGCAGACTAAGCTTAAAATTACTACTTAACCCCCATCAGGTGATTCGGGTATATGAAAATATTATATTATATATATCTGACTGGGTGATTTGAAGCAATTAAGAATTTCTCACATACAGTTTTATTGTTAGCAGTGTTTTCTGGGAAAATACCCTCTGAGCAGAGGAATAGTGTGTGTGTGTGTGTGTGTGAGAGAGAGAGAGAGAGAGAGAGAGAGAATGCACAGTGTGTATTTGTACTAACCTGGTAAGTCTGCCTGTATGAATGGAGTGCAGTACTGACTGGGAGAGTGTGTTAGTACAGCAGAAACACACTGAGCACTTACTACCTGCACACACTCATCACCACCTAGCAACAGCTACAGTGTGGCAGAGAGAAACCAGCAGAAACAGAAAGAGAGGAGAAAGACAGAGACAGAGAGAAAGAGAACAATTGGTCCAAAATAAATGTCCGCTGGATGTAACAGCTGCAACACATTATATGAGCCACACAGTCTGGATGAAATAAAGACTTACAGTGAAATCAGAAACGCTTGCTTCCCAGTGTTAGCTGTTGTATGCGCTTGTTGTATAAGAAGAGTAAATGTATAAAAAGTTTCGAGTTACATTAACTACTGTCTGGACTCTTAGCTATAAGAAAAAGCCCATACAGTTCATAGCAGCCTAAATGTAGCGTAGAATGTTAGAATGCTTATCTGTTATCTTTAGCTTCCTTTTTTGGAAACTAGGAACACTATCAAAGTCACTTTTCAAGCAGTAAACTGTTCAACCTTTAACCAAATGGTTCTGTGGAATTGTTGGTGGACTTAAAGCAATGGGAGAGTGGTAGCGCGTCAAGCTAAGACTAATTACTACACGAAACCTACACAGCTCTGCTCTTGATTACTCAGGTTTTAAGCATATGGCCTGAGGGCCGCACCGCGCGGCTAAAATGTCCCCCACAGCATCAAACACACAAACAAAAACAGCTCAGAAGTTACTATAAAAGGTCTGTCTGTTGTTTCTATGATAACTTGTATGACAGCGCAGCCAAAGAAGCAGAACAGACAGAAACTGCACACAGCAAACTGAAAACAGCTGCTATATGAGTCTGCACTGAGTGTAAGAATTACAGTGTTACTACAGTTTTGTGTGTATAACAAGTTCTTTCTCCATCACAAGGTGCTACCACATTCAAAGGTTTTCCAAAAATTCTGATTAGTCTGAAAGTGCAGTGTGAGTGGAAAAACACCAGTACAGGGTGCACTTTACATGTAGAGAGTTTGCTCAAGGAATTGCTGCAAAAAAAAGAAATGAAAACTAAACAGTTTATGAATGTATATTGATCCTAATTTTGAATAAATACAGTAGCAGCAAGACAGTAAACACATCCTTTAGACACAGCAGGTATTAATCACAGCATAAACAAACTAAACAAACACCACCTACAAAACTGACTAAAGTTAGTCATTACATCATCACATGCTGAGCAGGAGAACTATTTAGAACTGTTACGCTGTCAGCAATATAAGCAGCTAAGAAAAGCTAGCGTACGTACAGCTGCACATATCACACACGGGTCAAAACAGTCTGTTCAGTCTCTAATATATACTTTTTCCTCTGTCTATCAATACTTACCTGTTTTAAGATTAGTGTTAATGAACAGTGTTGGTTAGACAGTTCAGTACACTGAGACTCCTCTCCCTCCTCAGTCGGTGAATTCTGCATCTGATTCATCAGCAAGCACACCGTCTCTCGACCCCGCAGCATCAGCAACAACAAACCTAACACACACACACACACACACACACACACACACACAGGTTCTGTGATCCTCATGTGTTTGTTCTCTTTGTGGTTTTCTGCCTGTCATGTTAAAGCCAGATTAAAACTAAATGTTCTAGCAGGTAAATCGTCCTTTTGTGGGGACACAATATACATATACATGTGTCCTGTGAAGAACTTTCCCATATCTACTAAATGGTCGATCTCAATCTTCCCCTCTCTCAGTGTGAACTGGGAAGTCCTAATCTCGGGTACTGCACACGTACGTTGTCTCTTTACTAATCACAAGCCTGATGTGGGTTGTCCTAGATACAAAACTAAAGTGTGTGCCCAACTGTCTCCTTTTCTCTGTTCAAGTCAGTAAAACATATCAAAAGAAAACTAATGACAAACAGCTACTTGGCAAGAACATACAGTCATCTGTTCATTCGTTCAGTCACTCAGCAAATATCAGGATATTATGTTCAGTGATACTATATCGATTCTCAAACATACAGATACCCAGATTCCTGGCAGAAGATGAATCAGAGTGTGTTGTGTTTAAACCTCTGACCACTAGATGGCAGTGTTGTAATCCATTTTCAGCTCCACTCCAACACGAAGAAGCAGCACAAGGGGCAGTGCTATTGTAAGCTTTGGTAAGCCTGTTCATATAGTGGTGTGTTTTAATTGTAGGAAAATCGCAGTATTTCACTATTTAAATTATCACAATACATTGCGATATATTGAATCGTGACCGCTGTATCACGATACATATTGTATCGCCAGGTTCTTGACAATACACAACCCTACCCTGGATGCCCATCCTTCTTCATGTGTAATGGAGAGAGAACATAATTTATATACACATCTTAAACTGCAATACTGGTGTGAAAAATAACAAGTGGATATTTAACCCAATTCGTTCAGTCCTAAGCCAAACCAATCTATAAGAAACAAAACTGTAGCTCTGCAGAATCAATCATTTCAATCACGTATCAAAAACAGAACACTTGCCTCAAAACTCATTTCAGTCCTGGAAACACTTTATTATTATTTCTCTAAAAACTCATGTATAGCTGAATAGCAGGAATGAGAATGTCTTACCGAGGCAGTTGACTGTGAGCTGTAGTGAACAGGCGTGTGTGAGTGTGTGTAACAGTGACACACACACTCTATCCCGCAGTGTGTGTGGCAGAGACTGCAGTGCTGCTTCAGACGCCCAAACACCACGGAATATGTATAACGCTGCACACTTCAGCACTTCATCAGGGTTCAGGATGCATAAATACATACACTCCAACAAACACACTGAGTGATAGAAAAAGAGAGAGAGAGAAACATAAGGAAGTACTAGTTCAATAAAAAAATGAGTTCCTACAGAATAGGGTTCTGTGATATTGACAAAAAATGATATCTGGATATTTTCTGTAATTTTGCTGATAATGATAATAAACAATATTTTGCATTATTTAAAGTGTGTTTGTATAAGTTTTATATTTCACTAGCTTGGACTTCTTAACAGACATTAATATCCATCCATCCATCATCTTCTGCTTTATCTCGCTAGTCTGTGTCACAGGGGGCTGTAACCAATCCCAGCATCATTGGGCGAATGCGTTTTTTAGTGAATTACTCCACTGAAGTCAGCAGATGCTGAGGCACACAGAGCGCAGAGGTCACCAACTTTCTGCAAAGTTAACCACTACAGACCTCCAAACTTCATGTGGCCTATAGATTAGCATTGTGCCAAGTGTACAGTTTGGTGTGGGGTTGGCTTTCAGGAGTTGGGCTCAGTCCCTTATTTCCAGTGAAAGGGTCTCTTAGGGCGTTTTCACACCTGTTTCACTGGTCCGGATCAGTTAATGAGTTTGTGTACTTGGAGCGTTTGGAGCATTTTCCGTTTGGAACCGGACGAAGACCACCTCCTCTCGAGGGTCTCAGTGCGGTTGTTTTGGTCCGCACCCGAGTGCGATTACTGTTTTCACACCTGCCAAAATGAACCGCACCAAGTGTGCAACCGAACCAGAGTCCATTTTAATCGGACTAAATAGTGCTGGTGTGAAAAAGCCCCTAATGCTTCAGCAGAACAAGAAATTTTTAACAATTTCATGCTCCCAACTTTGTGGGAGCAGTTTGAGGCCCCTCTTGTTCCAACATGACTGCACACTAGTGCACAAAGCAAACTACATACAGACATAGATGAGTGAGTTTGACGTGGAAGAATTTGAGTCCTGACCTCAACCCAACAGAACAACTTGGGATGAACTGCACCAGAGACTGCGAGCCAGGCCTTCTCGTCCAACATCATCATTACTAAAAACTATGAATGCAGTGACTCAGAGAATGTTTTACTCTGCAGCCATGTGTGTATGTGTGTGTGTGTGTGTGTGTGTGTGTGTGTGTGTGTGTGTGTGTGTGCGTGTGTGCGTGTGTGTGTCTTACAGTGTGTTGTGGTCAGCATTTGGGCCAGAAAAGACACAGCGTCCACCAGTTTCCCCAGAAATGTAAGGTGTGGAACAAACTTTCCACCAGCTCCTTTACACAGCTGAGAAAGAGAAAAAAATTATATTAACATGATATAAAATAAAGTAGGATTACACTTTTATTTATCTTTGGTTAATAACTAATGAGTTACAACAGCAAACATAAAAACACATACATAAAAACAACATTAATACCATTCCTCCTACAGTTCAAACCCTTTCAAGAAAAAGAAAAGAAAAAAGGTGACAGTGTTGGGGAATGGAACTTTTAAAGTAAGTCTTAAAACATGTAAGTGGTGAACAGTAATGGGGTCCTGAGGGATGACATTTCAAACACTGAGAATATTAAAATATCTATACTAAAGTAAAATATCTAAAATAAACTAAAATATGACCCCATCATTCCTTTATTAGTGTCAGTGGTTTTAGGGATCACCAGTAGAGTACAGTACAGAACTTGCATTAGCAGCGTGTGTAACATGTCTTACCTCTGTTTGGAGCTCATCCAGAACATGCTGCACAAAATGTTCCTCCTTCAGATCCAGCAACAACTGAACAAGCACTGAAACACACACACACACACACACACACACAATACTCTTCACACGTTTCATTAACGCTATATAACTAGATTGAATGAGAGGGCAGAGCAGCTTTTACTGTAATGACATTTTATTGTTGGTTTGTGGTAAAACTTTTTATTACAATAAAATTATAATTAGTTTTGTTTAACTGAATTAAGTGCGGTCAAATGTGTGGAATTTTTATACAATCATTGTATTAATAGTTTTTGATATTTTTGCTATGAAAATGTCAAGTTTCCCAATCTGATATTTGTGCTGATATACACGGGTAGAGAGAAAACAGAAAGTAGAGAATAAACAGAGAATTGCACTCTGACCTTGAATGATCTGCTCAAGCACAGCCGGGTCTTCAACAGACTGCAGCATCTCTACAGCAGAGAAAGAGAAAGAGAGATATTAGGCCACCAATACTTGTATAAGAAGCAGGAGATACTGGTGAACACAGCTGTACATTAAGACCAATTGTCCATTTTTTGTGTGTTTTTCATTATCATATTTTAATTGTGTACAATAACATATACCCCAATAAACAATACAATCAAATATATTGACCCATTAACAAACTGCGTAGCAGAACAGAAAAGACTATAAAAAATTAGTCTGTGTGTGTGTGTGTGTGTTTGTTTGTTTGTTTGAGTGTGTCTTACTTAGCAGAGCACAGATGAAATGTAGACACACTCTCTCGTCCTGTAGGAGAATGTCCCTCATCACACCTGTATTCTTCAGCAACTCTAAAACTCCTGTCAGTGCAGCAGACTTACGCACAATCTACAGAACCAGAGACATAAAGTACGAAGCAGGTTTTCCAATAAAGTGACCAGTGAGTGAATGTATAATGTAGAAGTTTCCAATAAACTGGCCAAACAGTGAATGTGTAAGGCCAGGGTTTCCAACAAAGTGGCCAGTGGATGAATGCGTAAGGCAGAGGTTTCCAATAAAGTGGCCAGTGAGTAAATGTGTACGGTAAGGGTTTCTAATAAAGTGACCAACAAGTAGATGTAGGCAGGGATTTTTGATAAGGTGCATGCAACAAATTTCATTAACATTAAATATGAATCACATTAATAATTACACTAGATAGCTCTAGAAAGCCCATTGATTTTAACAGTTTACTCCACTAATAAGATGATGGTGAGTGTTTGTAAGAATTACTCACATTCAAGGTAAAGAACAAATCCAGAAGCTCCACTCACTAAAATTACATCTGTATTCTAAACTGTTTCTAACTAATAAAACAGCAGATAAAATATCCACTTATGTGTATATAAATACCCCAGTAGTTACTATCTATAACCCATAAACCTTTAAAAATAATAATGTACTAAATGTGTAAATATTTACCGACACGTTTTCTCTGTCCATCAACTCCAGCACACAGGCTACACACAGTCCGCGTGCGCTCCAGCGGGGGTCGTGCCTCAAGTGAATTTTCTCCAAAATAACGTCCAAAGTCGACATTTTCATAATATATCATATATATAGTTACTAGAGTTTCTTAAGGATTTACCCCAGCATGTCAAAGCCCTGCAGACAAAACTGTGTTCTGAGTTTAAACAGCAATTTCTGGTCGAGCAGATCGGCTAACCGGCTAACAGGCTAACATCTCTCCACCAGAAACTTTAGCGAGCTAAACCAATTATAAACACTAAAAAATCACACATCAGTATATTTTGTCGAGTAATTTGCATATCAGGTTATACTTCAGACAAAATCTAATCTATCGTTTGCTGGTACTAACTTGTTTAATAAGCTCAGAGTTCAGCCTCACAGAATAATGACGTGTGTAGATGTTGCTGCTAAAGTTTGTGGGGAAACGTACCAACGATCCCAGCCAATCAGAGCAAACTACACATAAAATACTAAAATAAATATAAAACACACAGATAGTACATTAAAATCATTATAATTCGTCTAAAATAATCATATAATAATAGTTAATGTAAAAATTAAATATTTTCTTCAAGAATAAAATACACAGGCAGTTCTCAAAACCACAACTGCCCACAATTTAACCACCACTAATTAAAACAATGTACTACTTTTTTGTTTTCATTCTTTAATTGCATTGTCATCATTTGTGTGTCAGTCTGGATAAGATATACTGTTAAATGAATAAAGATAAATATAAATTTGCATAAACACAACCATTAACACCATTGTTTTGTTTTATGTTGTAAAATTGCGATTCAAAATGTTTTCAGTTTTACTCAATTGCTTAAGCAAAAAACCTTAAATGAAAACTGAGTGTGTTTACATGCACTTAATAATCTCAAAACTGCAGGAAATCAGAGTTTGCCAGTACTCTGATAAACACATGCACTTAATCAGATTATAAGGAAACTCTGGCTCTGATTAAGGCAGTAATTAGATTTCTGCTTTGCTCAGACACAGAGTTTGAAATTATCTGTACTTTCACACATGTGCAGACTGAGATAACGGAAAGAAATCAGAGTAAGAGTATTCATGCACTGTAAAACCCCATTACTGAGCTAAAATCCAGCTCTCTTCATCAGATTTCATAATCAGATTTCTAGGCCTTAATCAGGGTAAATGCTGCTTACAGATAACAATCAGATAACTGCACAAATCCCATCATTAGCGGATTATTAAGGGCAAATAAACTCAACACATTTTCAACACATTTTATGAAATACTCCAATTAGTCTGCATGAATACCACGAGTGACACAACTGTAAAAAAATTATTGTGGCATCAGAGGATATTCTTCATAAGGCCTTAAAGACAGAAGCCCTTCAAAGATGAGGTCAAAATAAAGATGTTGAAACAAATCGCATATCAATGAATAAGCAAAACAAGTGAAAATGGGTTGTAATATTTAGGGAAAGGTTGTTTTACTGTCATTATTTACAATACATTTTTTAAGTTTTGACACGTTTTTTAACTTTTTTTTTTTTTTTCATTTTTAACTTTTGGTCTCTCCACGTGTCTGAATGAGATTGAACCCATGGGTGATGACCATGTAAGCGATGTGTTGCAGGAAAAGTTGGTTCTGCAATATGATAAATATGATAAATGATTGGACTGTAAACAAGATTATATAATTTAACAAGTTTTTGGGGTGTCATGCCTTTTTTCAGCTCCAGTTCAGAGACTCTAGGCAGCATTTCACCTGGTGAAGCCCAGCGTCCTGTCTACCATCTATAAGGTCTTTGTTGGGTGTTATGATGGATCCCAGACTGAGGTAGTAGACTGAGTAGTCCAGCCCCACTCAGATGAAAAGTTTATTACAGTGTTTACAGTGTCCCTTTATGTATATGACTCAACTACTAACTAAGACCTACTTTATTTTCTCTTCTTTATAGTTGATCACAGAGGAGGATGGGCAGCTTGAAGTTAGCCCCCACGACTGTGGACCACTGATTGCCTATGAGGTAAATGAGATATTGTTTAATTTCATGGATGCATTTGTATAGTAAATGTGCATAAAATGCATTTATTCAGCATTTTTAATTGTTATCTAAGGTATGTGACATTGGTCAACATAAAAAATGCCCAGTTGCTGATTTGCTTATCCATTTACACCCTATGATTTGACCCCTGATTGAAAGAGCTGTTTAAATTTAATGATTAAAGAGCTCATGACTAATTTAATGAAGTCTTTGCTGGTTTACAGCAAAACACTGTGATGGTCGCACACAAGCAATATGTCAAAATAGACACAGGCAGGAAAATAAATGAAGCTCATTGTAAACAAGCCAGGTCGTTTTACTATTTAGTTAACTTTGTTAATGTTAGTTACTTGAGACTTGGTAGGAGCTAACATTACCTATATAAGCTAATTGCTTTAGAACTCAACATCAACATGAAGTAAATAAAGTTGTTACTGTTGTGATGCAAATAAAGGGGGCACTACTTCTTGCTTCCGTCTCTTTGGTGTAAAACGCTCTGCTGTTGTATGTAGGATTTGGGGTGGTGAAAATATTAAGGAGTTACATAACAGTCTAGGATTTTGGAACTGGTCTGTTGGTCTTACCAGTTTCTTTTTAAGGTTCACGGTATGCCAAAACTCTCCTTATTCAACTATACCAATCTAAATAAAGTTCTATTCTTTGGCTCCTTTAAAATACTCTAATAGTTCATCCCATCACATTTGTTGGGGTCTACCTGATGGTTCCACAATTTTTCCACATCTGGAACCATCTTGTGAGCCAGTACACTATTTTTAAAACACTGACTAGTAGTGTTAGGATATGTATACAATTCAGATTTATTGATGTTACATTTTTCTGGGTTAATGGAGAAAAATAGATAATGCAGTGGTTTTATTTGTTCAGTAGTTTTCTATTGAATATAAAAACATGCTTATGATAAAATATTCTAAAACGTCAGCTTGAATAGTAATGGTAAGAACTGTTTTATATTTAAAAGATTCACCTTTACTGAGGTACATCTCAGCACTGTTTGTAATTTTATATTTAAAAGATTCACCTTTACTGAGGTACATCTCAGCACTGTTTGTAATTTTATATTTAAAAGATTCACCTTTACTGAGGTACGTCTCAGCTCTGTTTATAATCACTGAAGCCTGGTCTTCTCATAGAGCTTGACTCAATCTGTTAGCACTGGTCTACAGAGCGGAGCATTTGTTGTGTATTTTCAGCGCATTGAAGGCCACCTATTACGTGTGGGCTCATACCAGTTCACTGAGTTCCATGACGAGAGGGCATCTGATGGTGTTCAGGTACTTCAAGCTTATTTTAACAAATACTAGCACATGTTCTCTCTTAAACATATTGTAAATCATCAATACACCAAACTGGATTTGAACACAATACGCTGTGAACTGAGGATGTGTTGTTTTACAGATGACTCAGGTGGTCCACACTTATCGGGCCCTTTTCATCTGCATTGATGGGTGGACATTCTAGGTGCGCTCAGCGGCAACAGACCTGCCCCTGAACTCAGAGTCAGTACCAGACTCTGAGTCTGAGTTCAGCACTCATCCTGAAAGTTATTTGTAAATGTAATGAAATTGACTCTTTTTCCACAGCTGCTACTCAGAGTTTATGGGAGTTACCAACTTCGCCTATAAACTGGTGGCCCTGCGCCAAGCTTTCACTGTAAGTGGCACCATATAAAGCCACCTTTTCACTTTTTTTGTTTTGGTGTTGCAGTGCTTTGCCTTCTGTTCTACTTGCATCATTTTTCTGGTACCCTTTCTCTATTTCTGCAGATCATTCTGAGCAACACAGAGAATCTTAAGCATCTCTCTGTGGCTGGCAGGAGGATTCTTGAAACACATGATTCTTGAAACACTGGCCACTCTTAATTCTGTGGTAACAATATTGCTGCTTAAACACATGAATCATGTAAATTATAATGATCGAAAGACTTTTAATATGACATTCTGAATTCTCTGTTCTTCCTGCAGAATCAGACTGACTTCCAGCACGTCTACGACCATCTGCTGGCTGTAGCTCAGGATGCTTCATCTCGTGAAGGAATTATGGTGAAGCTTGCGCAGATTGGGGTGAGCTTGGCCAACTAAGCTTTAGTCAAAACATTTGCATCACATAATTAAAATGGAATATGGTATGTGATATTACTCATGACAGTAATCTTTCTTCTTACTGTCAGATTCAGCACTTTAACTTCATGGACATTATCTTTGAAGTGGCAGTGCTGGGAGGTCTTGGTGGGATAAGGCCTCAGATCTGTCCAGTAAGATATCTTTGCATTTTGCATGTATATGTTTTACTGTAGAAAGGATTCTGGAGTGTTATTTAGAATTACAAATTTGTCTTTTGATGAGTTTTAGATTAAGACAATATATAAAAAGTCCAAAGCAGCGAAATGGCATTCCGCACTTACATTTCTCACACTGCTCCAGGTGCTTGGAGGATTTATTGACCACTTGATGGCCGTGGTTTCCTCGTTCTCTGCTACCAGCGACCAGAGAGCACCCAGGGCTGAGATACACCTGTTCCTGGTAACAAGAAGTATCTCCAGAAATGAATATTTAACTTTCTTTCAGCTCTAAAATATTGCAGATTGACTTTGAGGGTTTCCTGTCTTTCAGCAAAGGGTGCAACTAATAAATAAATAAATATGTAAATTAATTAATTAATTAATTAAAATATATGCTAAAGTGTTGTGTGAGTCATTTCCACCTTCCTTGTTTGTTTAAAGGTAAAGCTATCAGGAAGGTCTTTATAATTTTTTTAATAATAGAGTTTGATGTTGTGTGTAAACAAATTTTAAACATTAGTCCCCAGTTCATATGATTCTTGAATGGAAACTAGGCTGCAAAGCTGCTTTTGTGCAGCCACACTGTCACACTAAATCTATAAGGAGTGTCTCATTTAAGACTGCTTTGTTTAATGAAGAACAACAATCAGAACAAAGCTCATTTACATACTGTAAACTCAAATTAATCATGCCTAAGTGTTGTCTTGAAACAATTAGGTTACTTGACAGGACCAAGCTTAAATAATATTATAATTACTATAACTGATTATTATGGACTATAATTGAGTCTATAATTGATTTGTAATTGATTTATAACTGCTTTCTAATTTTCAGTGATCCACATTTAACAGAAGCAAGCTTTACTGAAACAGTCTGGTTATTATAAAGGGCTTCTATTGAGTCAGCAGTGCTCTACTCAATGTTAATCTTGAATTAGTAGGTTAACCTGAATTAAATACTCTTCTAATTATTAATGTGTTGGCATCAATCAAACCAACTCTGTTATGTTAAATGGACTGTTATGTTAAATGGACTAGTTCATTTCTGAGGATTCTAGTAGTTTATTTTACTCTGTTTACATTCCTGGCTCCAGGCTGAACTGATATGTCTGATCACAAAACACCATAATGGTGAGAATAACAAAAAGATGTAAATTGACACAAAGGTATAATTTAGCAAAAATAATTCTATTTATAAATTAAACAAATGTGAATCACTTAACAGCTGAGAATGCTGGGAAGTTTCTTTAATGCACAAGACTCAAGATTCAGTCTGTAGGACGTATTAAGGTTTGTAATAAGCTGAACTGTTGTGTTACAGTGTATATCAGCCTGTTTCATTCTGAAGGATTAAGAGATGTTGGAAAACTATTATAATGTAATTATTAAATTAGTTATTTTACATAAACCCACACAAACATTACGAGTGCACTTGAAGCATCAATTACATTTTAGCAAAATGTGGGATATGGACCCTTTAAGATAAAACATGAGGCCCCCTGTAGCATGCTACACACACTACACATACATACCCTACACATACTATTTCTAGCAAGAATAGAATTGCCTCTGCTTCATGTAGAGACCTGTCAGAATCAAAACCAACCAGAGAATACATACCTCTTATAGAGCTTCACCCATAACCTTTTACAGTCAGGGTACAGTTACTGCAGCATCAGTAGCCATACCTGTGTGACCACTAGTCCTAAGTCAGCCAGTAGCATCATGCAGTGATGATGAATTGTGGGATTTTGCTTTAATACAGGTAAAAAAAATCTGTGACTCTATTAATGACAGCCTGAACGACTGTACTGGTACTCGAGGATCAGGTGTCAGTATTGAAAGGAAAAAAAGTGGGATCTGTGCAGCTCTATCTTTGATTTTTCCACCTTTCCCCAACTGTCGTCACCCAATGTTTCAAAACATTTCTGTATACAATTGCTGCAAAATTTCTGCAAACACTGATACAGCCAGTACTGTCAGTACTATCCATAATATTGAAGCTGTTTTTATTGCTTGGATTTACACGATTGAGTAATATGCACTCAACTTTATGCAATAATTAAAATAAATTAATAGGTTTAAGTTACAGTTTCATATACTGTAAAAAGTAACCTAGTTGTCTCAGAATGTTGAGTTAACTTATTATTTAAAGTTTGATTAACTTATTATTTCTACTTAACTACGTTACTTACTTTTTAAGTTTGAAATGTTTTTTTCACAAAGTAATTACTAATTAAGTAATTACTGACAAAGTCATTACTAATTTGCCATGGAATTACTCTCAGCAGAACCTTGTGTAGTAACCTATGCTTACACTTACTCAAATACCGCTATACTAAAAGCCAAAACTAGTAGGGGGCTTGCAATTTATGAATATTTATCATTATTGTAATAGATTATGTAAATGTATATTTGGTATATTAGTACCACGTTTTCTTTGTTTATTGTATGTACACTCCATGTGTAATGTAGCTGTAACGAGTCAAACACTCGCAAATAATAAAAAAAGTAAGTTTTATTTTTAACGGGCAAATCCAAAAGGGTAGTCAAAAAAACACTGTCCAGGTCAAAACTGGAATGAACACAAAACGGTACATGGGCTAAGCGGAGATAAAGTCAAAACACAGGCCAGGGTCTGAACCAAAGCCAAAACGAATATAACAACAGGTGAAAACATTACATTGCATTCATTACATTACATTCATGTTTATTCATTAACTTTTCTTTCCCCTAAAACCCCTCAAAAAACACCTGTGCACAAGCCTGACAAGCCAGGTGCCATTTTTTAAACTATCTGCACAGAAAATACATGACAAAATATGTTATAAATTTATTTATTTTGTTTTCATTTATTTATACTCACAAGATCTGACACTTAAACGCTGCCTTTAACTAAATGAACTGTAACTCTGTAATTCAAACAGTGTAAAATATTAAAATCGGTTGTATGATACTGAATTGATTGTTTTATTGAACATCCAATAAAGTGAAAAATTAAAATGAACATGGCTTAAAAATTGTATCAGAACTGTCTGTGTGAGGTTATATTCTGATGAGTGCACATGACTGACACCCCTCAGTTCACCACTGATCACTGATGTGATTATTTATAAAAGAAATAATCACTAGAGTTTACATCATTAGAGTGATGCGTGGAGAAACGAGCAGCTGTCAAGTCTCAAAGTTTACCCGAGACTTCTCTAAACATTTACTGCAGTCATTGCAGCAAAAGTGGACTCTGTTACTGACCAATACAGCCACCTCACAGTAAAGACCACAGTACTGATTAGCATGCTGACATCAAAAAGTCCTACCAAATCAGTCAGCATCTAAAACAGCATCTTCAAAATAGTAACTTTACCGTGGAGGACAAACATTCTTAACTTTGAGTGCAACTCAATGCAAATAGATTGTATTCCAAGCAATTTCAGAGTATTTCTATTGGTCTGTTCATCCTGAAATTTCCACACAATGTAAAGAGCAGCCAACATGTTTAAACTGGAAAAATTGAGATACGTTTTCCTTAAAACTATCTACAGAGAAAGTTGTTGTAGACCCTGCTAAAATATTTGTGTTCATATGCCGACATTCATTTGTCAGAATGAACAGACGTTACTGATTACTCAGTGGTGCTCCCTACTCACTAGGTTACTGTATGCGTGTCGTTCGATTTCTCATGGTAAATTTCTCTGATTGGATAGAGAAAGGGGGACCACTGGGGGGCAGGTTTGTTAAAGCTGTGTATTCAGGGCAAAACACGGATTAAACTGCTCCCTCGTTTTTCTCTACTGTTCAATGTGCTCATTAACCTCAAGCATCACCCTTTCTACCTCCAAAGTCAGACTCCTGGATTCTTTTAAAATTCTCTGCACATGATTAGTCATTTCTTTCAACCGCCAATCAAGCTGTCCTGCTTCTGATTCCACATCATTCTCTTGCATGAAGGCTCGTTTTCTCAGTTTTTTCAAATCTCTGAGTGTCTTGGTATCTTGCCTTATTAGAGGTACTGGAGAAACAAACTTAGCCTTTTCTCTCCAATCCAAAGTACCCTCTTCCTTTAACAATGTCAGGAGGTCTTCTGGCCTAAAAAGTTTCCTGAGCTCTGATAAAGCATCGGCATGCTTTCTAAAATCTCCTTTTTCACCTTTTTGCAAAGGAAACCTGCTTTTTAACTTCAGTATCTCCTCAGCAAGGTCACCATAGTTCTTCAGGCAGGTGGTGATTCTTCCAGCTGTTGTGTTACAATTCCTCAGCGCGTTTTTGATTGTCTCTAATAGTTTCCACGATTTTTCTTTTGTATCGCGGTTGATTTTGTAAGCTCTGTAGCTTGTTACTCCAGCAATTACTCCTGCAGCCATAGTCAAGAAAAAATCATCAGCAAAAGAAAACAGTGAGATAACACCTACAAGAAAAGCTCCAATTCCAAGACTGAATCCAACTCCTGCTGTTACTGCAGCCATTCTTATTCTACGCTGTGCTTTGATTGTTTGGCTGTGATGATCTGATAACTTCTTGGTGCTCTTAAACAGCTGGTTGGTGACTCGGTGGAGTTCAGGCTGATGTTCTTCATAAACTCTGATGACATTATTACTGATCTTCAGAAGTTCTTCTAGAATGACTCTGTCGTGAACACACACAAAACGACACATGTAATATCACAAGTAAACAATTCAGCTTCAAAGTTCAGACTAAGTTCAGTGAACACAAACCTATCCATAGCAGAGAAGCTTGGACGTTCTCCACTATTGCTGTCATCACTGTCAGCACTGTCCTCCTCTGCTCTCTGAGTTGCCTTTGATGCCATAACTTAGTTTGACTGGAAGATTCACTTTTTAAAAAGGTACAAAAGAAAAGACCAAACTGTGAGTTATTATACTTGTTGCCACTGTGTTGGTGATTGATGCTGTTATTTGTTATAATACTCAAGTTGTATCCTGTATTTGGCCCTGAGTCTGTGTTGTTTAGGATTTGTTAGATAGCCCCTTAGATGGATGAGAAAACAAGTGAACTACACAGAATGTGTAGGCACATAGGCCACTGAACTACTTAATTACTTTGCAGAGATTTTCAGAAGTTACTTCATGCGCACCCTAGTCGAGTCTCAAGTCTGTGGTGTGAATCGAGGTATGATTTTATAGTACAGAATGTTCTGTGGCTGTATTGTCAGTGATTCAGCTGTTCATTATAGCAGAAAGGAAAGAACTGAAGTGCAGTAGATGTTGTGCAGTAATGTGCAGCAAATACAGCATTTAAAGGAAAAATGCCAAAACAACTTAAAAGGTTTGGTTAGTCTGGTGTCTGTATATCCAGTACCGCGGCTAGCTAATTAACAAAGCCAAAGGTTTTGTAACTTTTAAAGGAATGATGATCCGCAACGTATTAGGACTTCAGCTAGATTAATCAGTGTTAGCATTTACTGCACTGAAGCCATATTGACCATACTGACCTCAGGGGCACGGCGTCCTCATCTGATTCACGCATCGGTCAGCCTACAGAAAAGACACAGTGAATAAACAGTTGGTTGCTTTGTTATGGTTTTTAATCAGTTGTATTTTGTTTGTTTTACACCTTTTGTATTTTCTTTTATTAACATTAGAGGCTGCACTAAAACAAACAAAACACACCAATTATGAAGCACAAAAAACATAAAAAAAACAAAGCAGTGACAAAACAGTCTGATTTATCCTGGTCCACACTTTTTTAAACAGAAGCTTTAGCCAAACACAATACTCACTGTTTACACGTCACTCTCAGATATTTATAAATAATACAAAAAAAAGAACATCATAACTTTTCTTTACAAACAAACTGGCAAAATCAGGCTAGTCTAGCTCGGAGTACATCAAACATTCTTTTCCTGTAACTCTGAATGTAATCTAGTAATATGCATTCAGACAATAACTCTGAATAGATTCTACCAACAGCAATGGAAACAGAGATGTTTGACTGTGAAGAGTTCTACAGCGAGATAACGTCCCCAATACACATGATTAAAACTAATATACACTTACCAAACAAAACAGCTGCTGGTGTTGTGAGAATAATGGACTGGCCATCCTAAAGTATGTGTTTGTGCCTGATTGTGGGATTACGTGAACATGAGAAGCAGAAAATGCTACAGCAACTTTTGAGACTACGCTGGTGTTTACAAGAAGTACGTAAAAACGAAAAAAACGTAAACGTAAATCATATACTTATGTACGGCTTTGACTATATTGCCATATATCTGCATGTCAAACTTTCAGTGAAATACTAATTCATATAGTTTTTCTGTGTGGGATTATAGTATTCAAATATTAAGTACTGCACTGCTGTAAGAATTCAGTATTTTAATAACTTATAAACAAGCTTCTGACAGTGTCATAGTGACACTGTGTACTCATCTAACAAACCTAACAGGAACAGAACAGAAAGGTTCACATCACTCTGAAAGCCTACATCGCCATTTATATGGAAGAATTCGGAAAAGGCGTGGACCTCCCCTTTAAGCTTCTTCGTAAACTTTGCGTCTGCTGGCGTTCTTCTATAAAAAAACTGTGATTTTCCACAAACACTGAAAAGCAGCCTTACATCCGCCAGGTCATACTTAACAGAGTAAATAAGCGTTTGTATGACAGGAAGGTGCTGTTTCTCCACTGGTCAGTATTTTGTTAGCTGTAAACACGGTAGCGGAGCGACGCTATTCTGAAGCTGCAGACACTGAGATGGAGGAGAACAGAGCTGGAGGTACAAAGTAACGTACATGTAAACGTACCAAGGTGAACGATAAGGCGGTGTATTTTGTAAAAGACTGTCGGTTCTTTCAGTTTCGGTTTTTGTCCCAGCTCCGCGTCGCTGCGGGCTCAGGCAGGTAGAGGAAGTGTGTTTCAGGGGAACCTCTCACTTGCAGTAAGTCGTGATTGTTATGCGCCTGATTGACATGCACGACGACCAATAAGAGGGAGGCAATGCAAACGGCATTCAGCTGGTCTGATTCACAGAAGATCAGGCGTTCTAGATAGACGGTAATGCTAAGAGCCGGATGAAATGATTCAAAAAGAAATAAAACAAAAAAGAACAACAAAAAAAATAGTACACAGTCAAACATACAGCTTGTTTTCTGTATTACTTGGTGTTGTATTACTGCAGGCGTGCCCAGTCATAAGCAGTCTGGCGAGGGTTACCTTAATTAATTCTAATATAATCCAAAAGATTACTTCACATTAAAATCAATTTATTAATCTATATTAACATAATCTGATTACTTACCATTCGGTTACTTGTTTCTAATCAAAGATGTAAGACATAATTAAACAAAGTAGAAAAAGAGAAAAACAACGTTGTGTTTTTGTTTAACAATGATTTAACACACACCAAAAACAAAAACTGTATTTTTTATGAAGTAAAATGAGAGATTACAGCTAATTTATATTCACTTACAATCACAGATACTGTGGCTCACACAAACAGTGACTGATCTTACATTTAGTGAAACAGATCAATCAAAGTGAAGCAATGTAGACATTTGTACTTAAAGCATGAAGTTCAAAAACCAAGCTTCCCATCCCAGGAGAAAGGGTTGTTAACCAATGTTATGTAACTTATGTGTTGCAGTATGTGTCTGTCAGCAAAGGTTTAGCCATTGATCATCCACGGAGAACTAAAAATATATAAACAATACAAAAATAATAAAAGCCTGCAATGTTGACTGCGCTAGCATAGAAAAGAAACAGAGGAAGAGTGGACGTCCTTGATAGGGTGGGGGCTGTTTCAAGTGTTGAATCTTCATTCTAGAACCTTCCAACATGTTTTCTATTTCTGAATCCAATGTAGTATCCCAAAATCCCATCAATAGGTCCCTATTGTGTGTGTGTGTGTGTGTGTGTTCAAGTAGAGATGAGAGAGAAAAGCCATCATAGTTTTGTTGTTAATTTGTTGATATAGGTGCTACATTTATGTTTCTTTTGATTTCTGATGTTGTGTTATAATGGTACATTGATCATTCTGGGTGTATGTTTTGTGTCATAGTTTAATGTAAACTTTAAAAAGCAGATGATAATTAAGAAAATCATTACCTGTTCATTGTCTCTAGTTCATGTATCCACCACCTCTGTGAAAAACTGGGACTGGGTTTCTCTAGAATGGAGCGATTCACATCAATGACTGCTTACATCTTAACCATTTAAATATGCAGACATTTTAATAATAATAAGTGCTGTAAATGTAATAAGTAAGGCCATGCAGTCAGTGCATAATGTAGCAGAACATTATATATATAATGTGTATCATGTTGTCATATTGCACTGCCTCTAAATTGCCTTTTTATATGTGCAGTCTTTTTACAGTGTACGTCAAAAATCATAGGACAGCAGTATGTACATTTATTATAAAGTGCACGACTCACACCTGTATATGTTGTGAGGTGTTATCTTGTGAGTGAGGTTAAACACTTGCCGGTGTGCTTATAGTAAGGCAATGTTAATTGTCAAACTTGGCATTATAGCGGGTGGCAGACAGATGGGACATTCCATTTCTGAAAAATTGCGTGCATTTAACATTCCTCTATCCACAGCGTCACATGTGTACTGAGAATACGTCATAGAAGGCATTACCACCCACACACTGGTCACTAAAATAAGTGTTTGAAAACTTACTGGTCATTAAAACAACAAATGTGGTGTTTGGAAACTTATACTAGTCACTATAGCAGCAAATTCTGTGTTGGGACCTTTACATTACAATTACTATTTAGAAATGTTTTTCTTTTGTGTTTGCACAGAGGAATTTGACTTCTGCATTTAACCATCTGTTCAGTTGCCTTCACTTGCCTGGAGCGGAGGGCAGCCCTATCCTCAGCGCCTGGGGAGCAGTTGGGATTAAGTGCCTTGCTCAAGGGCACTTCAGTCATGTCTTGTTGGTTCAGAGGATTAAACCAGAAGCCTTCTGGTCACAAGGCTGGTTCCCCAAGATCCAGCCAACTCTAAAGCAGCAAATGATGTGTTTGGACACTTGTACTTGTACTTAACACAGCAAATGTTGTGTTAGTACACTGTTCTACAGGTGCTGAAATGTATTCTGCAGAGTACTGGCGTGATTCAGATAAGCTGGTTACTCTGCGTCTCAGTGATCAGTTTAAAACTTCTACTACAGTATGCTTTTAGGTGAAGCCACTGTAGATTATACTACAGCTGTATCACATCAGCTTTCATATGCCTTTACTTCACCTTCTGAACCTATTAATAAAAATGTTTCTTACAATTGTAATAGATGAACTAGATGAGGTCAAATGAGTTCTTATATTCATGATGCTCAATAAATGTAATTCTGATTCCAACATATATTAGAATTACCTGTCATTTTACTTGATATTGTTTTACATTTCTATTTGTCTTACTCTTAACTTTTTAGGGAGTACCTGCACATCCCGACACTGTTCCAGGGGCACGTGACCAGGTCCAGGCCCAGGAGGATGACCAAGAGGCAGCTAAGCCAACCACTGTTTTTCATTTTTTGAACTCAAGGACATGTGGGTCTTCTTTAATCATTGTTTTGACCAACAGGGTCTCCGAGTCAACTGCATGTTTCTTAGTAAGACATCCAACTCTAATTAGAGACTCCTGTCTACACTGTAAGAGGCACAGACACTGGACAGCAATGCCCTTTGTTTTGCGCTATAAGAGGCAAAGACACTGGACTTTAGACCATCTACATTGGACACATTGCTGCTTTTCCACATGTTATTATATTAAAGAAAAATACATCATTAATGTTTTTCTTTTACTTATTTTTTCCATTTTATAATTAATGACTGCAGGATGGCACAAAGAATTTGGGACTGTGAAGTCATCGTTTATTTAACACTTACTAAGCATTTGAACACTAAGGACACCAGAGTGTTAGGTTTATCAAACAGAATTTTCCTCAAATATTATTATGCAGAGCCTCAGCTGCACTGTTTTATTGGGCCATTATTGCATCATTAAGCAGCATGTTTTACACCAAAGTTAAAAACTGTGTTCTTATTTTTGTGTTAATACAAGATGAAGTACATCTGCAGATTACTGCTTCTGTCATTATATGCATAATTTCTCTGAGTGTATCTCAATGGCGTCACCTGGTGGCCAAAGAAAGATGATCATGCAAAAACGAAGCTGTAAGAATCTGCAGTTGACGTGCTGTTCATGAGCTCCCTCGCTTTGCACGCTTGTACTCTATGTTTTTGTGGCGTTAACATTAAATTTGTCAACTAGATTATATCAGTGGGTGTTAGTGGTTGTAAAATATGCTGGCCTTGTTGTTAATACTACAATGTGAGCATGTTTATTCGGTGTGTCTGAGTAAACTGCAGATGTAGGGTATATTAAGCTATATTCCTCTCATGTTCCCGTAATGCCGGAAGGATTATTCGATATCGTAAACATGGTAATAAAACAGTACCCCCTGCTATTCTTTCAGCGATTATGAACTTCCACGAACACTTTTGAAACACTCCAGCAGACAGTAACATTAGGCTAAATGTAGATAATAACATTGAAGAAAACAATTAACATTAATAAGACGTTAAAACATTATAAACAACAAGTTAACGTACTGCACTGTTGAAAAATCCAAGTCAAGCTAGAATACAATTATGGGCGTACACGCCACCTATCGAGAACTTGACGTAATCGTCATTTGCGCATGCGCAATAAGCCTTGGTAGGACTGATGGATGGGAAGAAATGATAGACCACCTGTTAAGAAACTATGTAAAAGCGCGTCATACGTTTGTTTTGTGGTCACATGTAAATGTAAGGAAGTGTTTAGTCGACCCATCTCTTTGTGGAGCACTTATAAACACTAATCTACTGAAGCATTAGTATGAACCATAATTGCACTTGATCTTCTAGGAACACTGACTATGTACTGCACTGTAAGTAGTCTTGTATTTATTCTCTTCTCTGTAGGCATTGCAGTCTTGCTAGGTATCGCTCTGTGTCAAAATTTTTATTTAGTTTTCTTCTTTCTAGTTATCAGCACTGGCACTTGTTTATAGCAGGGTTTGAGTGCAGGAGTAGTTTGGACTTAAACCTATTTGTGCTAGATAGAGATACTTAATCTGACTGAACACAGAGCACTCATGTAACTCACTCTGGATAAGAGTGCTGCTAAATGCCATAAATGTAAATGTAATGCTCCCTCAGGTCTGTACAGGCCTGTAGATACTGGTTGTAGGACCAACGTACACAACACTGCATAGACCAATCAAGCAACGAGCTGGGAGTGGTCTGGTGCTTGTTATTATAATACATTGAAACATTCCATGATTTATAATACTGAGGAGCATCAGATATTACAGCACAGTTGTGAATATATATTTTTTTGACACTGAAAATGGTCAGGCCTGTGCATCAAAAGTCAGACAGTCCATGAAAGTGAACAGAAGAGAGTTTCTCTTATCTTGCTTCTAGAAGCAAGAGTTGGGCGTGGGTTGGGTGGGACAACATTTGATCATATGGCCTTTTATATGGCCTTTTATAAACAAGTCATAGCCCTAACAGACTAATTCTATTGGGTGGCCAAACTTTGCGTTGTGCTTCTTTTTCGCACTCAAAATGTACATAATACAATATTATTCCTGCTTAAAATGTTGAAAAGAATCATTAACTTTATGCCTTTTTCAGATCAGTTCATCTTCTACTTCATTGTTCACTATAACATATATGTTTTGGCAGTGTGCCCAAACTTTTGCATGCCACTGTCAGGCAGAGTAAGAGTACAGGTGTTGTTCCCTCCTCACATTAACATTAATTGTATGTGTTTTTGTATCTAGCTAAGGAATTCATTCTAAATCTAGAGAGCTAGAAATCAGACTGTGTCATGTCAACAGAGGTAGTTGAAGCAGAAGAGACCGTTCTGGAGGACGCCCAGACTTCTCTGCTGAGGAGAGGTTAGTGCATGAAGAAGCTTTATCAGAGCTTGCTGAGCTGTCAGAGGACCTACAGAGACTGTTAGAGTGGGGGAGAAACAAACTCAATGCTCTACTTTTTATCTTTATTTTTTTTTATCTTACTGGTTTTATCTTTTGTTTTAATTCAGAAGAGAAATAATACTTACTGACTTTGAGAAGCCAAGCCATGGTGCAACAGAATGAACTGGAATCAAAAGCAGGAAAGTTTGCTTGTAAGATGAGAGAAACTATTAATCATGTACAGAACACCCTAAATAAACTGAGGTCTTCCAAATCAGACTTAGAGATAGTGATTGTGCCCAACCTCAGTTAGTACTGGAAACGGAGGGGCAGAGTTTCTTTTAGAATTTGTGTGTTTTCTTTAACTTACAGAGAACCATGCAGAATTATTCAGTGCTCAATGGGATTGATTAAAGAAGATCAGAATATATTTTACTAAAGAAAGAACTTGTTTCTCCATTTACTTACAGACCTAATTCTCCACCACCAGTCAACTTGGTGATTCATATTTCCTTGATAAATTCTGACTCTTGCTATTAGTGATGTTTAGTGTTTCCTGTTCTTTACAATGGTGACCTTAATATAGACTTTTATGCTATATTTTATAATATATTACAGTATATACATTGAATTACCTAATTTTTAGTTATAGTATTAGTAGTTGACTGATCACTGTATAAGAATGCAGCACTAGCATTATTATTTAACCGAACATCTTCAAAGTGGACTAGAGTTGGTGAAAGTACTAAGTGATTAATAAGTGCAGATTCTAATTTGACTAAAGAAAAAATAATATAAATGATAAAGAATGCACAGTATTACTCCATGTTGACTGATTTAAACATGTATATACTTAAAATTCTAATCAATTATTTGCTACATCAAATGTTTTGGCAGTCTGGCATTCTACCTGCAAATAAACGTGACAACATACCACACCAAGCTTATTAAGTAGAAGAAAACAATCTAGCAATATAGAAAACAAATGTTGAGTAGATCTCTAAAGTGAGGGTTGTGGCACCTGGAAGCTGTACTTCAAAAAGTTAAGTCCTCTTTCTTCTCAGTTCTACCTACAGCAGTGTTAATCCCAGCACTAACAATTTAGTTTAATCTGAAAGACATTGACATCTTTGAAAACAGGGGGCGCTCTCTGTCCAAAAAAAGAGAGAACATTGTTTTTCTCTACAGCACACATGGTGAGAACATAAGTCAGAAAAACTCCCACCCGTCCACCTCCATACACACACGCACACTATATTTAGTCAGTGGTTATAA
Organism: Megaleporinus macrocephalus; assembly: GCA_021613375.1. Taxonomy (NCBI): domain Eukaryota; kingdom Metazoa; phylum Chordata; class Actinopteri; order Characiformes; family Anostomidae; genus Megaleporinus; species Megaleporinus macrocephalus. The sequence goes on from CM038703.1 coordinate 30,121,769, forward strand.
ACAACCATTAAGGCTATTGTCTGTTTTATTCTGTTTTCATGTTTCATGTTAGTTTATTTTTCTTTACATTTACATTTTACATTTTACATTTTATTACCAAACAAAGTAAAAGTTAATGTATAACCTAAATGTTTAACATATTTATTGTTATTTGTTATTTTAAATTTTTAAACAAAAGATATTTTAATTGAGTGTTAAAGGGACACATTGCCAAAACTGAGCATATATAGTACATACTAGAGCTGCATGCATCATCCATTAAATTCTACTCATCAAGAGCACCAAACTTGTGGGATTTTCTTTACAAGGATTTGAGATGGAAACATGTTAGTATTTATTGTAGCAGTCAATACTGAACACCAGATTAAATCATTACTTTAAGCAGAGGCAGGGCTGGAGTGCTTTGTTTTCAGACCAGGATTTGCAGATGCAGGATGCAGACCAGCCCACCACAAACTACACACACAGCCAACGTGTATTATATCAATACAGTGCAGTTACCCAACATATTCCAACACTTAAATCCTTATACACAACTATAACAGCCACTTAGGAAGCTGGATTCACAACCAACACTGCAGCACCTTCACTGTAAGCACCATAAAGCATTCAGTCACTCATCACTGACACCCGCAAAGTTAAAGATATATACACTGAAAAATAATCACAGCTCAGTGCCACAGCGAGCAGACCCTGTGAAAACAGGAATCTTATTAACTCAAACCTAATCCCCTAATCACTGTTGGTGAAAGCACATAACTAGGGTGAGCACAAAACATGTTTATGTGACTTTAACATGTTTTAACTGTAATCCTGAAATAACTGGATACACTGAAGTAACATCACATGATCGCTTCAGCGTTTTCTCACAGTTCTTGTCAGCGTTTGTGGCAAAACAGCACTGTTACCACCAAATTCACAGAAAACTGAAGCCCATTTGTTTTAAGGTTTGGAGTTCTCATGCTTCATTAGCTCACAGTAATGCCCAACACACTAACGGCTCACTGGGAATTCTCCCCACTGTCCAGATCACCCACTCCGGCACTGAGTAAGGCCACGGATGCAGGTTTCTTTCAGATGCATCATCTGCATGAGTGCTGGCTCAAGACTGTTACTTTCTTTGGAGACCATTGTCTCATTTTTTATGCATGCACTGCTGGGGCCTAAAAGCCGTGAGCATACCCGGTCCCCCTGTTTCACACCAAGTATGATGCATATTTGTGCTACATTAGATGTCTACATATAACTGCCTGATTCAAAACAAAAAATAAATAAATAAATGAAGAAATAAAATAGATAAACAAATACATTGTTTAAGCTAAAGTAACAAGACTAGTATTAGGTAGTAATATTAATATACAGATACCTAAAAAATTACTTAAGTACAGTAGCAAAGTACTTGCCACCTAATTGGTGTATGCTTCTATTCCTTATGCAAACCTAAAGAAGCAAATTATAAACCACAAATGTCTCGGCAGATCAACGTTTTAGATTTTCTTTGTTAAACTATAACTTTTAACGTGTAGTGAATTTAAAGCTGTTATAAGATTACAATCATCAAAGCATAATCAGCCATCATGTACACAGCAAAGATCTCCTGGTGCTTGTGACACTCTGCATGACAACGCAGTGTGTGTGTATGTGTGTGTGCTGCTTTTTTGCATCCAGTGCTTTTTTGCATCTGCTTTAGCTGAGTGTGAACGTCGGTGTGTGTGAAGCCATTTACCCAGAATAACCACGAAGCAGACGGGCGGCTCAACACCCACACATTGTAGCACAGTCACTCAGCTCCTGTGAGACAGGTCAAAACGAAACCTTCAGCTGGAAAATACGTCACACATGAGACAAGAGACGACTGAAACTATGGCAACAATGTCACAATGATAAAATGTTATTTGATAAAATGGGCAATGTGACAAAATATGATCATGATAATTAAAGACGTTTACACTTCACAGAATATCTGTATATGTGTTATAATATTTATTTCTTCTAAGCTTTTGGAGCAAACTAGAACAGATACAACATATACTGTATATGCTACTTTGAAAAGTAAAAACATCTCTAATCTAGTCGATGTATTTAATAGTTTTCTTTATGAGAAGAAATGTAGAACATTACTAAGACATATGATAAGATATGGTGAGATTTATAGTTGTTTATTTTTGTTTTGTTTTGTTGTTTTAAAGATGCTTTCAGCATTTTATATATTTAAAATTACTTTTTTATTTTTTTAAATTACTTCAAGTGAAAATTTCTTTCATCTAGTTAATATTATAAGATCCTATCTATATTTTCCCTAAATGAGATTATTGCAAGAATACTTTCTAACTCATTCCTAGATCTGCTTTATTTGTTTTACATCATTTTACCTTGAGAAATAATATTTTTCTACTTGCAGATAATTTTGTCTGTTTCGAAAACTATTGTGCCCATCTTCAATGTTCAATGTTCAACTACTAGAATAGACAAAAAAACACAATATTTTTTTCTCATACTGCACATCTGTATTCACCGCCTGTCTAAAATGCTCTATGTCTAAGCCCCCCAACTGTGTGAGCCCAGCGTGCATTGATTTGGTCAATGCACAGGTCAATTGCTATGAATTCATTTAAATACAGTGTGTTTACAAATAACCTATTTAACAGGAAATCAGGAGGAAATATGATGTCATAAGTGCTGCTGTCCAATCAGCTACATGTTACTATGCAGTTTATGCAGCTACTCTGCACAGGTTGTGGTTGCTGTTGACATGATCTAGATATATTGGTCTTTTTGATGATCCATGTTTTAAAAGTTCTCAACCATCTACTGACTGTACTCATCATACACTTGGAGAAGAGCACTGTGATGGAATGTATCATAATAAGGAAAACATATAAGCTGTCCAGTTCTGGGGTGAGCCTAATATAGAACTGCAGCAGTAAAAATGTTTATGCCTCAATAAAACATTGCAGTGTCAGTGTGCGTGCCTGTGTGAGTGAGCAAGAGAGAGAGAGAGAGCTATAAAAGCCACTTCCTGCTCTCCTCTCACCTCAGTTTTCTTAATAAGTATGAAACACATCTGCAATTTGTTGTCACGCACACGTATGCAGCTGGCTATGTTGCTAAATATGTAGGATGTGCAAAGTATGGCTGTAAACCATAAATACCAAACATGTTTCCAGTATGCTCTGGGTGACAGGACGTGTATGTGCACAAGACCAACAGAAAGGCTCCAAAATTGCTTGAAATAAAGCTTCTATATAATCACTTGCATCAAAAGTAAAGAAGGTTTTGGCCAGTCCGGAAAAGTTACCAATTTGGAGGTATTTCTTTTCCTTCAGACTTGATATGATATGTTTCCTGCAAAAACAAACCAAAATACAGAGGAACAGCTTGTACAGTATAAATACAGCATAATCTGCTGACTACTTCCTTTTTAAAACATCTTGTATTTCAAATTCAGGAAACAGTATCTACATTCATTTACAGAAATACTTTGGTGCCATGTTTTAGAACAATGTTCATGTTCAAATCTTTAATCTAATTTGTGCAGATTTTGGTGGCAATATCAACCACAGGAGTGAGGCCTGCTGAAAAAAAACCCAAAAACACTACAGGTCAGCATAATGCTTATCATGCTGTTGACATGCTGATTTTTGCAGATTTGTGCTGTTAACTAACCTATGCTGATTTTGGTAACAAGTACATGGTAGGCTTTACTGTTTCTTCATGCTTGTCTTTATAACACAACAAACGCTGAAATGCTAATAATGATGAGGAAATCAATTCAGATCAAAATCACACACTGACTAAAGTGCAGTTAACTAGTTAATTTTCAGGCTTATAAAATGAAAGGAATATTTATTGAACAACAGCAATAACAAAACAATACTGGCTGATATGAACAGATACAAAGTTCTTCTTTAGCAAAGACTATGCTGATCAACAGCTAAACCAGCAACAGCTAAACCAGCAACAGCTAAACTAGCAACAGCTAACCAGTAACAGCTAAACCAACAAAGACCTTGCTGGTCAACTACCACTGTGAAATGTTTGCTAATATCTAATTTTCAAATTTTCAAGTTATGTGCAGCTAATTTAAAATCTTAGGAATGTTGTAATGCTAGCTGTAAAGTACATTGTTAGCTGTTTGTCACTTATTTATGTATGTGTGTGTGTGTGTGTGTCTGTGTGTGTGTGTGTGAGAGAGAGAGAGAGAGAGAGAGAGGGAGAGAAGGAGAGAAGGAGAGAGAGAGAGGGATGACAAGGGTGGGTGGGTGGGTATGTAAGTGACAGAGACAGCGTCAGGTTAGATGATTACAGGTTCACACTGCTGGATGAGAGACACACACACAGTGTGTGTGAGAGCGAGAGAGAGAGAGAGAGAGAGAGCAAAGAGAGAGAGTTTGGAGAAACTTTAGTGACAACTTGTTTGGAGTTACTGTAGACTACACAACGCAAACAGAGTAAGGTAAGATTCATCTTTCTCTCTGTCTCTCCCTCTTTCTCTCTTGCATTTTCTCTCTCTCTCTCTCTCTCTCTCTCTCTCTCTCTATCTCCAAATAAAACTTTGTTGAACTAAGAAAGCATATTTTTTTTGCACAGTTTAGTTTGATATTCCATATAAAACCAACCACAGCATGCAAATATACACAGAATTATTATTACCAATAATAATAATAATAATAATAATAATAATAATAATAATAATAATAAACAATGTATTATTTTAAGTTATTTGTTAGAACAGATTTTTACTTTAATTTCATAACAGACTGTAATTTTATGTGGTCATTGTGAAACTGCAACAGACAGACAGAGAGAGAGAAAGAGAGAAAGAGAGAGAGAGAGAGAGAGAGAGAGAGAGAGAGAGAGAGAGAGAGAGAGAGAAGTGGTGGGTAAAAGAATGCGTAGGTGGGGGAAGTTAACAGGAAGTGCAGACCAGAAGAAAAGAAAAATGAAAAATGGACAATGAGAAAGAGAGAATAAAAGAATTAAATAAGAAGAGAGAATGGCTTTATAGATCAGTAAATGAGAGAATTGGTGTCTATATGGCTACGGGGCCTGTGTGAAGAGAGCAGCCATGGGTTAACTCTGTGCTGGGCTTCTATCACGGTTACAGAATTGTATGTTTAGAACATTATTTACCCTGACGTGTGAGCTTTACGCATCACATCCACTTCACATTCACTTGTTTGACCTCACTTACAGAAAAGCTTAGTCTAAGAAAATGAGCAGAGACTAAAAAGCTTTATCTGTAAATGTCTGCACACCAATACAAGGTAATAAAGGTAGAAATAAGTAAGTGAGGTTAAAGGTAATGTAAAATGAAGCTCCTTGTAAAAGTATGGGTTACCTAAAAGCACATCTCTATCCGTGTAGACATATTTAACAATTACTTGAGCTGTTCCATTTGCAGTCATGTTTATTGAGCCCTCTGGGGGTGAAGGTGCTGCGCTACAGCCTCCTAAGGTTTTTTACTGCCATGTTGAGGACGTGGAGAGCAGTGGATGGTGATGTGATGTGATGTGTGGGCTTATGCTGTATACCCATTAGAAAGCAAATGGACATTTTGCTTAAGAATAAAACATATTAAATTACCTCAAAAACCAATTTTAAGCCACAAGATATAAAACCTACTCGTTGTCATGCTATACTAAAAACTTGATTGAATTTTTGAGGTGACCTATAAATGTGTGTCACACAGGCATTTCAACAAGTAATTGCTGGCAACGTAATTGCCTATTACCTAGCTGGCTACACCATTTGTAATGTTAAAGTCTGCCATGATATTATGGCCTCAGCATAGAAGCCATGGAAAACATGGTGAGCTAAAAGCTGTTCTATTGAGCAATAGAATCCACCACCTCGATAGCAGGCAGGCTATTTAAAACCACATAATGTTTGCTCATGGCATGCACACAACACCACTAACCAGCCCCACACAACAAAGCAAAACCCACACACATAAACACATGACAGACTAGCACCAACAACTATTTACAGGATCTTAAACGACAAGTGAGTAGCGGGATGATGCAATATAAACTTTTCTCAGAAAAAAATATATCTACTGCAGCAATGACAAAATCTTTGCTTACATAAATCCTAAACATTAGGCTAATATATGAAGTGTAACACCACCATGAATGAAATGTTACAGGTTTAAATAAGTTGCTACATGTTAGCTAAGCTAGTCTTGCTAGCAGTTTGTCACTGTATACGCACTAGTTCAGTCTAGACTACATCACTGAGTGGTCAAGCTTCCAGAAAAGAAAAGAAGAGGAGAATGAACAGGATGAGTGTGAGAATCTCTGCGCTGCCGGTGGGAGTTTTCTGTGTGTGAGTGTGAGCGGAATTAAGAGATTACATTTCTCAGCACACACGCAGGCGAGTGTGTTTAGCGTGGGAATCAGGGTGTGTAATGTGTTGGTTTTATGGAGGACATGGATAAACCCTCCTGTGGAAGAGAAAAAACTATATAAACACACAAACAGACTCATTCAGGAGTCTTAATTAACACTTTGTAGTTAGTATCAGTATCGTCTTTCTGCTCTTTTACTACTAAGCTCTGAGATCATGTGTTGTTCTTCTCTGCTAGAAACAGCAAAGACATCTCTGATCACAACCAGAACCAGCATGTTGTGTTTAGAATGCTGGTATGCTGTGTTGATCAGCTAAATCAGCATCAGACTAGCGTAAACCAGCACAGACCAGTTTAAACCAGCTCGAAATGCATGCTGCTCTGTGCTGTTATTCAGCAGGTTTATTCAGCACCGTGCTCATAAACATTAAAACCAGATATACAGTATACAGTATACATATTATACAATTATTTTAATTTTCATTATTGTTGTTATTTTTATTCCCCTCTCTCTAAAAGATTTAAATTTGTTTTTCAATGGATCTGTACAGATTATGAGTCACATTGAAGGTGGAATCTGAAATCTGAAATCTAAAATGATTCATCTTGGTCTGATTTTTTCACATGATAAATATCTTGCATTATTTCGGGGGTGTGTAGACATTTGTTCTACTACAGTTTTCTCCAGGATGTCTCAAATGGAGCCTGAATCTAAATTCAAATGATAATACATTCATGCTACAAGCAAGCTAATGCTCCTGCTGTGGCAGGAAAGTACATTGTACTAAATACCATTTTATTTATACCAGCTACTCTGGTAGCCTAACTGCAGGGTACTACTACCAGAGCAACTTAACCACCATATTTGACCTACGGTTCTATGTGGAGCACTTTGGTGAGACTTATGATATCAGTGCAGTGCACAACAATTTTTACTTACCTAAAACAACATTCATGTTTTGATGACCTCATAATTAAGAAAATGTGTGACATTCTGTAAAAAATGTTTATCACAGGCTGTGACCCTAAAACAGCAATATTGTTTTCCCTATGATGAAGCAATAAGCTTAGATTCAGAGTTCCTAACACAGACACGGGTCTGTTGTTTAAATGTGATACAGTTACTTCTGCCCAAACAATCTGATTGGCTAGAAAATGTTCTACTAGTGTTATTGTAAAAAGAGTAAAACCTGCAGCACCTGCTTAAAACGGTTTCACCACTTGTTTTTTTTTCACATATAGACATTTTTGATAGTTTTTCAGTTAAAAATAACTTAAACCTGAAGTGTTGGTGAAACTGTGAGTGTGCGACTATACGACCACAGAATCTATGAATACAGTACGACAGTAGAATATTTTGTGAGCCATATAACAGTAAAGAATAAAATAGAATTAAACTACGGTGTTGTTTATATACCTCTTACAAAAATGGAAACATGTTTGATAAGTTAAAGACATCCGTATGTTGTAACTTGGGTGCATATAGTGAGAACCGTTAGCTCGCTGTGGTGCCAGGTATATGGTGCAATATGACAAATATGTCATTCTCATAATCATTTTTACAATAGACTTTTTTGAGTACATCACAAAAGTTATCAGTACCTAAAAAACTCTTAGTCCAGTTTAACTGGATTTACTGCAGCACACTGTCTGAAACGTTCAACACAAAGAATTGTTTTCAGTTTTTGACAGAGTTTTAAAATGTGGAACTTCTTTGTCTATTCTTGCTTATGAAATTTTACAAGAAAACATTGTATTGTGACATATCCTGTATTGTGAAAAACCTTCCTGAAGTATTGTGATATTATATTTTGCCATATTGCCCAGCTCTAGTTGTTATGTTGTAAAACTTGCATTAATTTTTTGTTCATTTTTTGGTTTTAAATCTTACGTACAAAGAGCAGGATGTGATCTCATCACTTTCCTTCACTACTGTTAATAAGAGCATCAGTATTTTACCATACTTGTGTTTATCCCTGGTTACAAAGCAACAACAGTAGTCATTCTTATGTGACTGAGCAGCATTTTTCTGTGAAAGAAATGAACAATTTTTAAAATATAACTGGAACAGTGTTTTTTTCTTTCTTTCTTTTGTTATGTGGTTGACTAACAACAATAGAACATTAGAAATAGCTGGGATGATCTACACAAAGCTAGGACTGTTAACTATTACACACAACGAGTAAATTATTTTACCCATCATTACATTATGGTGGCATGGTGGTGTAGTGGTAGCTGTCACTGTTGTGTTATGAGTGAATTATATTTAATTTGCATTCTACATCAACAGGTTTGAGTCTGCCCTTCACCCTCCAGCTGTCTGCATGAAGAGATAAGCCATCATTCTCCTGTGACCCCATGACCTCGCCACCTGTCTGTATGACGTCCACATCAGCGAGGGCTCCTCCACAAAGGAGGCGCTCTCTCGGCCCTGTGTCACCAAAGCGGATTTACAGAAACCTGTCTGTCAGATTGAGGGGCAGAGATGCTCACACTGAGGGGGAGGGGCCTGAGGGGACCAATCATCACAGCAAAGTGGCAGCTAATGTAAGAAAAACTCTCACACTCATTCATCTCTGTCGTTTGTGCGAATTTACTGCCATCCATTAAAAAAGCATGCAACCCCTCAAACTTCTCTCTCTCTCTCTCTCTCTCGCTCTCTGAAGTACTCGTCTCTGTGGAAGGCCGTGGAGAGCGGAGATGTTTTGGCGGTGCAGATGCTGTTGTTAAAGGAGCGAGGGAGTGAGGGAGGAGAGAGAGGAGGTCCAAGAGAGAGTGATGGAGAGGAGGAGAGAGAAAGAGCAGTAAACAGTGTGAATGAGCATGGACTGGTTCCTCTGGATGTAGCCGTCCTTACCCACAATTCCCCAATGCTGCAGGTGCTCATTAAGGCTGGAGCGAGACACAACCCGAACTGTAAGCGACAGATACTGCTGTGCATCTGCTATACTATTATGTATAGTATAGTAAAGTATAGTATAGTAATACTGTAGTAATGTCCTAGAATACTAGGAGTATAAAACTCGTTCTATGACTGTAGTGATGCTTTTGATATTTAATAGACTTCTATTGCAGACATAGACTTTAAATGTAAACTTTTGCGTTAGTTCTTATAAATATGAACAACCAAGTTTATAAAACAAGTATATACACGCACTGGTCACTTTATAAGGTACTCTTCCTGGCGTCTACGCTCATTGTCCATTTCATCATTTAACTTTGTAGTAGTACGATTACAGACTGTAATGTCCACCTGATTAATGTCCACCTGATCCATACATTGTTTATCCCTCTGTATTCTGTTCTTTAATGGTCAGGTGCTGTGTAGTGTGTGTTGTGCTGGTACGATGGTGGATCAGACACAGCAGTGCTGTGTCCACACTGTGTCCACTCACTGCCCACTCTGTCAGACGCACCTACCTTGTTGGTCTACGGCATGGGTGTAAAGTCAGAGACGACAGCTCATCTGTTGCTGCACAGTTTGTGTTGGTCATGCTCTAGTCCTTCATCAGTGGTCACAGGATGCTGTTAGCTGGGTAGTTTTGGTTGGTAAACTATTCTTAGTCCAGCAACAACACTGTGTCACCACTGTGTCTGGTCCACTACATACAACACATCACCACCATGTCACTGCAGTGCTGAGAATGATCCACAGCCCATAAAAAATACCTGCTCTGTGGTGGTCCTATGGGGGTCCTGACTATTGAAGAACACGATGATATGGGATTAACAAAGCATGCAAAGAAACAAATGTGTCTGAATACTGAATACTGAAGGTTCCATGAATATTTTATTTGTTTTATCAGTGAGTAGGACGTGTGACTGGTCAGCAAAGTTGGATGAACTGGTCTCTCTGGCCAGACAAAGAGTGGAGGAGAGGAGGGCGGGGCTTAAGGCACATGGGCCAGGGCTATCGGCACGGACTGACATCCACAGAGAATTACGCTTATGGACTCTCCGGCAGGAACTGTACACAAGCATGAGAGAGAGATTCCACCTGACAAGTACATACACACACACACACACACACACACACACACAAATCATATACTCACAGAGAAAACAGCCACCCAGAATACATCAAATATAATGCTGTTTTATAGGTTAAAGGTTAAGACTCACTTGACCCATCAGGTAGATGGCACATTAACTACAGAGAGCCAATCATCAACTTACTGCATTTTATTAAACCCAAAACAAGACCCCCAATGTCAATTGTTGATTGACTTGATGGAATTTGTCTTCTCTCTCTTCTCCAGGACCTCCAGGTCCTCCTGACGCTGCTTTCCTGCAGATGCTTAGTGACACTGTGCTCAGTGTGTCCATCACACCGCCACATGAACACACAGCTGGCCTCATCACCACCTACAGGGGTCAGTTTGTGTGTGTGTTTAAAACAGTGTGAAATTTTCTTTAATCTCAAAAACAGTCCCTTCTCTGTCTGAGTCTGACCCAACCAGCTGCATAGAACAGTAGTGAGAAATATACTATATTAAAAAGTCTACAATTAATTTTAATGATCATCCCAAATTAAACTTTTTTTACATGAAACACATTATATCACATCAACCATGCAAAAAAACATTTTTTGTCAAATTAAACAGTTAAACAGTTGCCTGTACTAATCCGTAATTACATTAATCCAGGGTTGGGGTAAGGGTTAGATTTACTAATTGCCTGTATTCATTTTCTCACAGGGTGGATCTTGTATCACTTTTATTACCTGTTTCTGGATTTTCTGTTTATCTGAAGACTGTGAACTAAAGATTATTCTCCTCTCCTTCTCATTCTTTCTCTGTAGTGGAGTGGAGTACCTGTGCAAGTTTTACCCCTCTGGCTGGTTGTGGATTTATTACTGACACTAAAAATCTTGTCTTCCGCATCACTGGACTGAACACTGTAATAATAATAATAATAAAACATTTTTATGTGGGTTTGCAATGTGATAAAAGTGTGTGACAGTATGTTTATATGATTGTATTGGCTGTGTTTGTAGGGGCTGCAGTATTACGTGAGAGCATACGCTTACAATATAAAAGGCTGGGGACCACCACGGAACAGCAGCCCACCCAGCAGTGCCCCCTCCAGTGAGTACACAGAGTTATAACCAGCAGTACTTACTAACCCTTGGCAAAAAATGAACAGAAGATCAGCCAAGACATGTTTGCTGTGCGTTTGCTTCTTTAGTAATACAGTTTAATCTGGAGCTGCCAGGCCTGTGTAGCTAACCAATAGTAGAAGCTTGTACTCCACCAGTTAGCACAGTGTAAACAAATCACCACATTAACAGTTACAGACAAGCAGAGAATGTTTGGGCCCAAACTATTTCATTATCTTTTAGTATCTTGCAGTAAATGAATAACAACAAATGGTGTAACCAATGAGAATCTTCAACTATGCTTCTGAACAATGCACAGCACAGGACCCACAGAACCTCAGGGGCGAGTGGGCATTTGGCCACTTTTCTAAAGTACTAGTGCACAACCGATTACTTTCCAATTAGAGTCTCAAGATCAGTGGCAGAACCTTCTCAATCAGCTTGGAGGCGGACATTTACCAAACAGTAATGCTTTTGTGAGCTTGTGTCAGTAAGAGGAGCTGCAGCTCACCAATCTGGTAAAAGTCGTTTTACTGTGATACAGGAACTAAGCCAATGGGTCACAGTCTGACTATACTGACTGTCAGTTTTAATATTTCTGACTGCTACGTTGCTGAACTAAGACCCATACTTAACTTGTTCAGTTTAGACCAAAATGGCAGAGGCCTAGTAGTGTTTGTGGTTTCACACGTGTTTGCTGAGAGTTTAAATACAGCTTCTGCTGTCTGTAACAAGTCATTAAATGAAGGACCAGTGTTCCGTGTTAAAACAGTGATCATACGTCTTTTACAGTCAGATTTGTAGGTGGCGTTGTAAAGGTCAACATGCAAAATATATTCCTGCTTAAACTAGTTTAAACTACATCTGCTTCTTATTTCTACTATAATGTGTTAACTTACACTAACAGTGTGCATTTGTTTCATTTTATTAAAACAATCAACACAATTTTAACTTGTTAATTAGTCATCTATCAGGTATAATGCTGGTGATTGTGGTGGGGTGGCGGTGATCAAGTCTAGAGCAACAGCCTGTCAAAATGTCTGTGCATGTCTCTGGCTGAGAGTTCAACCCAAAAAGAGTCCCAAGCATGTAGAAATCAACAGTCAACTCCAAGGCTTTACACCTTAATCTGCATAACTGCTTTTGTCATGAATTAATTTAACTTGTTTACATGCACTTGGATAATCAGATAATGGTAAAATCATTGAGTCAGTGAGACACTAATCTGATTTGTTCTCTGTAAGTGAATTGTAATGTAATGTAAGGGTAATGTAAAACTGTAATGTCATGCTGTTGACCCTTTGTTACACATTTATTCACCTCATAGGAAAATATGCATGAAGAATACTCAAATATGTCAAGCATATAGTTTGTTTAAGCATCACTGCAAAAGTGTTTTGTTGTCCTGTCATTGGTGTGTTAAACACTGCTTGCTGTGACAGCATTCTACTTTTGCACAAGCACAACCAAAAGAAATCAGAGACGAAGAACATGCACACTTCTGAAAAGCCTGTCTGAAAATAAATGCTTACACAACACATTCTTGATTGACTGCATTTATCTTTGGACGAAGTGGAAAACAAAGTAAAATGCACAATTCACAACAGAAAGTGTTTTACAGTATAGCCCTACAATATGTGACTAAAGTTTAATGTCATCATGAATCAAGAAATAATTGTATAGAATCAACTCTTGGAACTGACTTCCCATTAGAATCGAATTGACTTGAAATTTCTAAGAGCCCTAAACAGCATTACAGTGTCAGACTCCACTAGTAAGTCTGTACTCTGTTGCTCCCTGCAGGCTGGAGGCAGTGCAGCAATGTAAAAATCAGAGGGAACCGTCAGGAAGCAGCAATGCAGAAATTACTGGAGCAGATCCGAGCACCCACCTATAGAGGATACTGCACAGGTAACGCACACACTCACACACTAACATGTCTATTAAGGGCTTGCTTAAGCAATTCTGTGACTGTAGGCTACAAAACATAAGGCCCTCTCCTTAGATGAAGATATAAATATGGTACATAAACATTAAGGCAGTTTTATGGGGTTGTCAGCTTTGATGAAGTGGTTTGAGTGAGATTTACAGATGGCTGGAGTGAGACTGGAGTGAAATCATTAACGTAGTGCATAACACTACTGCATATCCATTTCCTACTTGAAACAATCATCTGAACCACAGTGGATTATCATTACATACAGACCTGTGATTCTCAAACTCACTCACCTCTATATTTCTTCATATAGCTCAGCTGATGTTTGGCTCCTAGACACGGTGCAGCAGCAAAAGTTAAACTCTGATGTGGGTGGTTTGCCGCTGTTCAGATTTAGCGCAACATTGACAACCCTGGGTGAGCCTGTTAAGTTTTAAGGGATACAGAGGTTTGAAAACAGTTATAGAAAAAATTCTATTTTGTGTGGAACACAAATATCATAAGTGGACCTCAGGGGACCAATTAAAATACATGAAAAATTTAGGGTATGGGCCCTTTAGTATTCAGAGCGCCTTTTAGTCAAAGAAAAACTCCCTGCAGCTAAATCCTATATAATCTAAAAAGTACTTGTCTAAAATATGAATGTATCTGTCACCATTTTTAGATACACTAAGAACTGAAATACACTGAAACATAGCTGCTAATAACGCAACTGTCGTATCTAATGTTATATACAGAATCAAGCCCTCTAAAACATGCAGGTTGTATGCTGACGTGCAGTATTAATGCTGACATATGGCATTAATAAATATATTTATACACTGTCCCAAGCAGCTCAGGAAGTGGTAAGCATCTGGGACTTTCCGAAGATTGCAGAATGACTTTTAAAATGCAGTGTACAAACATGTTAAAGCAAACAAGATACATATTACTTTAAATCAGAAGTCATTGAAATAAAAAAAAGTGATTGAAAAATTTATTCATAAAACATTAATAACATTCTATAAATAATAGTTTTTAAATATCACAGAATAATGATTACTTAACAAATCATATCAGATTAATATATGTACATTAATTAATTTAACTTATTACTCTTTATAATTAATGCTTTAAAAAGCTTAATTAGTTCCCACTGATGTGATTTGAACAAAACACAAACACCTGTTCATAGAGGATGAGCTCACAGAGGACGCTGCACAGCTAACACAATACATGTGTTTTTTTTCCATTATGGTTAATGTGTTGTACCTTTCACTGCTACTACAGTTTTATATGTATCCTGTATGTGTTTATATATAGAAAATTCAAGGCAGTTGAACTCGGCTAAGCGCATGTCCATGTCACGCGGGCTCAAACAGTTCTTCCATTCTGCCACCAAGTTTGTGCGTCTTCTGCAGAGGTGAGAAAAACACAAAAGTTTTAGCTCCCGCCACACAATCTTAACATCCTTTCAAGCAGCAACCAATACTGAACCATTTCCATAGTGCATAAACAAAGTGTGTAGTTCATGAGTGGAAATAGGTGTTCATTATAACAGACTGAAGAGTAAGATGTAACATTCTCTGGACATTCCTGGTAAATCAATGTAAACAAAGTTAATTCAATAAAATTTAGTGTTGTTGTTTGAATGAGACAGACTTTCCATCTAAAATTGCACCAAAATAAATATAAATAGTGAAAAACTAATGTGTAAACTAATTTACACAATCATCCACTTACTCCAGATGTTCTTGAACAGCCAAGGCGTGCTTCTATAGTTGGGTGTTGGAGCTATGAGACTAGCAATGTTATCAAACATTAGCAATCAATAAACACTGAAATCTTTGCCGTATACATGTCATTTGTTAGCTGTGTTATCCTCACAGCTGCAACTAATCTAAGGAAGCAAAGTTATTTACATGCATGGCATGCGTATACATATTCACCTGATACCTGCAGTATGTTTCTGATCAATCTGTGAAAAATTTACTATTTTGAAACTATTGTTTGATTTGTGGAGACAGTTCTACAGTCTGTCTAACACTCACTGTGTGTCATTTCAAAACAGTCCAATATAACAGACACCAAGATGATGTTTAAAATAGATATGACTTCTGTGACTTTATTACTGACACACAAATCAGTAATAAAACTTCCCTCGTGAATTTAAAGAAATAATCTCCAATGGCTTTTAAAATTCACAATAAAATGTAAACAAAACCACACACCACATCTTTGTTATAATCTGGCTGATGCTGATACTGTGATTAAACCAGGATCGTGTTGAGATTCACCTCCAGTGTTTTTTTTTTCTTAAGTACATGCAAATACAACTGAAACTCATACAATTTGAAACATCTGTTTTATGGAGAGTATTTTGATGTGACCTGAAAACACATCAGTGAGAATACATTATTCTTTACTGATGAATTTTACTGTTCTCTTCCAGAGGTGCATATCTGGCAGCTGTGTTCTACCAGAAGGATAACATTCTAGTTACAGCAGAAGATCAGCTCCCATTGGTGGAGATTCAGTGCTGCTCCACCTCCATCACACAGGACTTCCTCTGGTTTGCCAAGGTCAGCTTCCAATCAAACACTAAAACATTTGTCATCATGTTTATTATGGTATTTTACTTTAATTCTCACAACAGAAATACTGACAATGAAGTTTTACCCAACAGTTCAGTGTCACTGCATTGACTATATGAACCAGTTATCAAATCCTGGGATACAACTGAATGGGACCATCAGCAAAGACTTTTGCATTTATAAACATGTCTGAGTTAACTTTTAACAGGTCTACTGCTTACCAAAGAATTTACCCCTACCGCAGTTAAATAATGTATAGGTGAAAATCATTCATGACAATTACAAAACTCTACACACTGTTCGCCCCATAACTTATAACCATTATAACAGACTCTGGTTTGTAACAGTTTTGTTTTCTGGACGTTGGTGTTGTTGTATGACGTGCCCTTATTTGTGTTTTATCTCTAGCTGTCGAGTGCGTGGCAGCAGGTGTCATGGCTGCAGCAGGCCATATCTTCATCACTATCCTCCTCCTCCTCACTTTTACAGAACAGACACAGCATCCTCCGAGCAGTCAGCCAGCTACAGGTACACAGAGAGAGAGAGAAAGAGATATTTTTTATATGTTATGATCAGTCATGACTTAAGCTGAAATGAGAGGGAGAGAGAGAGAAATACAGTAATACAGTTCAATATTCAATGTGAGCTTTCATTGTTCATTTTCTACAGCAACTGCAAAACGAAGCTACTTACTTTCCTCCTCTTTCTTTTTGTTCCCCTCTCTCTTTCTGTTTGTACAGTCATCCCTGGGTTCTGTTGATTTAGGGCAGGTGTATTTTGAGCCTCTGAAGGATCGTCATGGTAATGTGCTGCTTGTGACCGTGAGAGAGGTTGTGACCTCACTGACCCCTACAGACCCCCATCTACACTGGAGTCCACTCAAACAGCTGGAGACACGATGGAGCAGAACGCATTTACTGCCAGAGCCAACAGCTATGGATACACTCACACAACAGCTCAGGGTACACACATATTCAACACGGTCACATGTTCCTCAGAATCAGTAGAGTCAACAGTTCCTCATACCAAGTAGGGTCAACAGTTTCTCAGGCTATGTAGGGTCAACAGTTCCTCAGGCTATGTTGGGTCAACTGTTCCTCAGGATATGTAGGGTCAACAGTTCTTCAGGCTATGTAGGGTCAACAGTTCCTCAGGGATATGTAGGGTCAACAGTTCCTCAGGCTATGTAGGGTCAACAGTTCCTCAGGATATGTAGGGTCAACAGTTCCTCAGGATATGTAGGGTCAACAGTTTCTTAGACTATGTAGGGTCAACAGTTCTTCAGGCTAAGTAGGGCCATCAGATCCTCAGGTTGAATAGGGTCAACAGATCCTCAGGCTAAGTAGGGTCAATAGATCCTCAGGCTAAGTAGGGTCAATAGATCCTCAGGTTGAATAGGGTCAACAGATCCTCAGGCTCAGTAGGCTCGATAGATCCTTAGGTCGAATAGGGTAAACTGATCCTCAGGATGAATAAGGTCAACAGATCCTCAGGTTCTATAGGGTCAACAGATCCTCAGGTTGAATAGCTTCAACAGATCCTCAGGTTGAATAGGGTCAACAGATCCTCAGGTTAAATAGGGTCAACAGATCCTCAGGTTCTATAGGGTCAACAGATCCTCAGGTTGAATAGCTTCAACAGATCCTCAGGTTGAATAGGGTCAACAGATCCTCAGGTTAAATAGCTTCAACAGATCCTCAGGTTGAATAGCTTCAACAGATCCTTGGGTTGAATAGTTTCAACCGATCCTCAGGTTGAATAGGGTCAACAGATCCTCAGGTTAAATAGCTTCAACAGATCCTCAGGTTGAATAGCTTCAACAGATCCTTAGGTTGAATAGTTTCAACCGATCCTCAGGTTGAATAGTTTCAACCGATCCTCAGGTTGAATAGGGTCAACAGATCCTCAGGTTGAATAGCTTCAACAGATCCTCAGGTTGAATAGGGTCAACAGTTCCTTGGGTTAAGTAAGGTCAGTGACTTAAAATACTTTGTACAGTTAATGGCTCCTCAGATACAGAAAGGTTCAACAGTTCATCTGACTAAGCAGGGTCAATGACTTGTAAGACTCAATAGAGTCAGTGGGTGCTGAGACTCAGGCATACAGCATAATAGACCTGCTCCTATAATACTATATTTGCCACTGCTTGAAGTCACAGTGACTTATGTGGGTGAATTCTATAAAGTGCAGAATGAAACAAATCTGAAAAGTATAAGTTAAGATCAAATGCTTTTGATTACATTAACTATGATATCAGTAGATTCAGTAGATATATCTAAATGGCATTCTGGGGTTCACACTTTCACATTTTTTCCCAATTTTACAAATTCACACTTAATATGTCTCTCTCTATTTTGTCTGTAGAGGAAGTTGGAATATCACAGACGGAGTCTCCAGAGAGCTCAGCCTGGACTGTATATTGGAATCTTGAAGCTTTGCAGCTCAGTGGAGCAGCTCAGGGTGCTAGTGCCCCAGCGTTTACCCAATCTGCTGTTACACACACGTGTCCGCAACAACACACATATCTCGCGGTAATGGAGTGGCTCATTACTTTTCTAAAAATTAAAAAGTTTCAAGTTTGAGCCATACTTTTTTATGCATCTTAGCTCAGGCTTATTACATCTTACAGCTTATTCAGTAACTACATGATAAACAATATAAGCAATATAAAGTTAATTCAAAATTTTAGACCTGTGTAATAAAGGTTTAGATAATTATACATTATTGCTATTATTATTAACTAATTGTGTTCTGTTGTTATACTGATTGGGGCCGTATCTACTATATCCAGTGTTCAGTGAAATCTCCAAATGTTTCTGTGTGCAGGGAGGAGTGGAGCTGGTTGCAGAGCCACTCGATGGACATCATGACAGGGAGTTCAGGGGGTGGGGCCACTGGCCTGATTGACAGTTCAGGAGTGAAGGAGTTTGTGAGAGATTTGAGGACTGCAGTTACACAGCTACTGACCAAACTCAACATCCCATTATACAGGGTACACCTAGCCACCGACCCACACACCACTCACACAAACATTCAGTTATTTAATCAGTTCACCTCTCAGACATTCATGAGAGTGATCCTGGTTCCGCAGCAGCTGTCCAGCCAAGAAGTCATTGCAATCTGGGGCATTTGCCTTCTTAAACCCCAAAACAATGGCAGTTGTGTAAGCCATAACAATAAAAAACACTTTAACATGCTTAATATATTGAAACCATAACATTCCATTTACTGGGCCACTCCACCTGTACACATGACCACCGCTGATCACTTTAATCTGCTAGCTCACTAGTTAGCATGCTAAATGCCACATGGCTGACGGAAGATGCAACACCAGACAGATCCAGACAAAGCAGTAATTCTTTTATGTTTTAGGTATTTTTGCACTATGACTATGATGCACTTGCCATGTTTAGTGGTAGGTTGAGGTGTGTTAAAGATACATATTATAGTGTGTTCATAGCTCAAAATCTCAGAATCTTGTTTAACACGTCCTCCCTAACTTCACTTCATATGTGGGTCACACCTATACCAGCCATAGTCAGCTAACTGACTCGACATTCAAGATTCAAGATTCAAGAGTTTTATTGTCATGTGTACAGAAGAACAGACAGTTACACTATACAATGAAATTTTATTTTGCTGCTCCTCCATTCACCAATAGATAAAGATAACAAATAAAAGAAATAATAAAAAATATATACAAAATATACAAAGTATAATAATATAAGTTGAAGTAAATAAAAGTATTTTTATAGTTAAAAAATACAAAATAAAAGTTATGTGTGCTTTTATGTGCAAGTATGAAGATCAGCAGCCATAAAGTGCAAGTTGCAAGTAACAAATATAAACAATAATGTTTGTGTGAGTAGTGAATGTAAACAGTATTCTGACAGTACAGTGAGTGTAAGGTGCAGTTAAAATCAGACCAGTTAAAACCAGTTCAGATAGGAGAGGTTGGAGAGGTAGTGCGTGAGGTGTTCACAAGCCTGATGGCCTGTGAGTAAAAACTGTTTGTCAGTCTTGTGGTCCTGGACTTCACACTCCTGTAACGTCTGCCTGAAGGTAAAAGTGTGAAGAGTGTGTGCTGGGGTTGTGTACTGTCTCTGATTATGTTGTGGGCCCTCCTGGTGACCCTGGTGTGGTAGATGTTCTGTAGTGAGGGGAAGGCTGCTCCTGAGATGGACTGTGCAGTTTTGATCACACGCTGGAGAGCCTTTCTGTCCTGAGCAGTAGAGTTTCCATACCAGACGATGATGGAGCTGGTAAGAACACTCTTAATCATACTCCTGTAGAAGGTGCTGAGAATTTTGGCTGGCATACCAAATTTTCTCAGCCTTCTCAGAAAGTACAGTCGCTGCTGGGAGTGTTGTGGAACCAGCTGAGATCCTCACTGATGTGAACATGACATGCAAACTTTGTGAAATATTCTTAATTCAAAAATATTAATAAATGAAAAAAAAAATACAATTTGATTATGGGAGATAATCTACACCCACCCCCTTAAGTCCTTATATATATTTATCAGGATAACATCAACCCTGCATATGAGACCTAAACTTAAAGCTGGAGATCCTATTGTATTTTAAAACATCTTATTGCTATGTTTAAAAGCAACATCATAATTTTAAGGTTTAAAATGGGAAAATAGGTCCATTTGAAGTGATTTTGCTACCGTACTCAACACTTGGTCACTTTGTATCTTGCTCCTCCGAGGAGCCACCTAACACACTGTGATCACGTGATCTAATGCAGGGATCGAATGGCCCTTAAGATCAGCAGGGAGCCCCTTGTGAAATTGTGACATGTGTGTCTTAAAACCAGTGCAGAACCAGGCAGCTTTAAATAGTTTTTCTGACAGGCTTTCCATCCAGATGCTCAACAACTATCCACCTGCTTGTGTGCGTTTGCAGGTTTATCCTGGTGTACAGTGTAACAGCTTGTTATTACAATGGGCACAGTGCACTGCCATTTAGACATTTAGACAACAGACAAATCCTCTTATTGATGCAGACAAAGAATATCCTTGTAGATTGTTAAAAAAGGCTTGAAACCCCTATTTTCATTAACTGTTTTAAGCTTTTAATCCAATCCAGAGGCCAAAATCCAATCAGAACTGCTTCAAAAAGCAAAACTATTGGAGTTAAAATGCTGTTATGTTTGCCCTCTCTCTCTTTCTCTCTCTTTCTTTCTCTCTCTCTCTATCTTTGTCTGTCTCTCTCCCCAGGCGTATCAGTATCGTTTGTACACTCAGGAGCTGGTGCAAGTTGGTGATGAAATATCTCTCCTTTTGCTGCTGCCTCCCAGTGAGGAGTTCAGTTCTAGTTTTTGGCTTTTAGAAGGCGTTCAGGACCCCGGGCTCACCATGCCGCTGCACATCTTTGAGCTGGGTGAGTTGAGCTAAGGCCCATAAAGTAGGTCTGTGGTCAATAAGCCAATACCAGATGTGGTATATTGTCAGCCGTTATGGTAACTGAGGGGGTATCCATGATGTGTTGTGTTTATTGTTTATGGGTCAATTTCTAATGACTCAGCTGGTGTTTTCTACACCATAGTGATGTCAGATAATGCTTGCAAGCTACTTAACCAGGCCCCACTAAAAAGAAAATCTATGACATGGATGTGGTGCTAACAAGGCTATGGGGGTAAAAGGGTGCTATCAGCACTAGTGCTATGGTGCTAATAGGGTGTTTGTTTCTTTGTGTGTTTAGTGCATTTCTGGGCATACAGTCGTGAGCTGCTGTCTCTGTACTGCCAGGCTTGGGTGAGGCTGGAGCTGGACGCATATCTTGCCCAGCAAGCTCTGAGAGAAGCACTGGACAGCAGGGAGGTATCAGAGTCCAGAGAGAGACTAGCACACATCACACAGCTCTCTCAGGTGCGTATACCTGCTCATGTTTTATAACACGGATTAGGTGCAGCGGCACAGACATTTAATACTACGCACTTTGTTTTCCCCTAGCGAAAAGTCCTCGTTTGTAAATGTGTTTATTGTGTGTAGAGTGTCGAGGCTGTGTGGCGTGAACGGCGGTGGATAATGGATGTGATGCAATGTGTTCGCTCGCGGCAGCATTTGGGGGCAGTACCTCTCCACCTTATTATGGGCTCCCAGCCAATCAAATCACCCCATCATGAGGCGGATGAAAAGCTACAAGAATTATCACGAACACACACTTACACACTCACACAGACAGGTGAGCCTCCTACCAACACATATAAATAAAATATGTGAACCTTCAGGCTTCAAGACTGCTACTGATTTTAGTTATGCTAAGGTACTGAAAACGGTATGTAATACATACCACATCAACAAGTCTAAAGCAGTGGTTCTCATTAATAATGTAATGAATAAAATTATAGTAGCATTTTTTTTTAAAGGAGCAATATCTAAGACCTTTAGTTTAAAATTAATTACAGTTATCAGCAGTATTTGAAGGGATAAGAGGTATGTCAAAGATGTCTATCTATGGTGTTCTAGAGATATCTACTGAAGTTAGTGTGCTAACCAGCTATCACCGCCCCACCCTGTCTCATAATACCACTTTGTACCTTGGGAGGCGATGGTGAGTCACTGTAGCACCAAATCGAATTAGTCTAGCATGAGGCCCTGCCACTGGTTAGTTCATTTAAGAACAGGTAGCCAATAAAAAAGAGGAGTAAACATAACAATGGCTGAAGCTCTCTACTGTAATGACCACCGCTGCCACCCATTCTAGGCAAGAAACCACGTTCAGCAGCAAACAGAAGAAAAAGTATATATATTTAAAAAAAAATAGAGTTAATATTTGATATTGCTTTGTACCACTGAAGACACACTTGAAAAGTAAAGGGATGAAGTTTGAACTCGAAACAGTTCTGCTAAACTGGTAAGAATTCAGGGAGGAAGGTGGACTGTGCATTCTCTGGTGATATGTTTGACTGGTGATAAGTATAAATTTGACAGATTGTGTCATCTTGCATATTACTCCTTTAATGCTACATTTTAGTCATTGCAGCATTATTTGTTAAAATTAAATAAAAAATGTTAAAACATTATCCTGTCACAACTCTGTGTACTTTGATATTGCCTGCTTTTAGCTGATTGTTAAAAGTAATGAAGTGATGATTTTAAAATAAAGAATATTTTATTTACAAGCTTTTTTACTGGGGCGACATAGAATAATGCGTAATGTATTAGTGAGTAAAATATGGCATGGGGGAGGGTCTCTGATAACTGTGATGTTATTGGTTAATTTTCATAAATTCTGTGTGATGGTATCAAAAACACAAGATCTATTATAGGCTGGCAAATTCTTATTTTTCTTGGGAAGATTATGAGAAATTAAGAATTTACATTTTTATTGCCTTAACATATTAAATCAACAAATGTTAGCATTGTTTCTATTCTTCTCCAATAGGGGGCACTGTAAGCTCCTTGAACGCCTATGCATACGCTGGGATGACAGCACCAGTGAACATCCCAGGCATCTCTGATGTCACTGAAGGTGAAAGGACACACGCTCTGACAGAGACACACTGCCTGTCCTCTCCATTATATTCAACCTGCGCTGCCATCAGTCAGAGCATCCCTGAGACTTCTCACCAAGGAAACAACCCCTGCAACCACAGCAGCGCCACCTTCCACCACAGTGGTAACGGCATCCACCACATCCACTCCTGCCCCGAACTTTCTGCTTTTCCTTCATCTCTGTCCATTTCAGAGGAAGAAGAAGATGAAAAACAGAGTCATGGGGAGGAGTTGGTGGAGTTATTTGAGGATTTGAACCTTCAGGAGGAAAAAATGTCTGATCTGGAGTCAGTTCTGGAAAATAAAGACCACACAGAACCGCATGCTAACACGCTCAAAAACAATGCTCCTGAATCAGCTCAAGCAGCAGACAAGGCACTTTTATGTCCTAAAGCATCAAAAAATGCTGATCTAGATTCAGCTCTGGATAATGCACACCATGCTTTAATCTGTGCTAGCACATTCAGACACACTGATCTAGAATCTGTGCTGGAGGATGCCCACCACTCAACCAACTGCACTAATGTAATCAGAGACACAGATCTAGAAGCAGTTCACTATGCTGATGCAGTCAGAGACACTTATCTGGAAACAGTTCACTGTGCTGATGCAGTCAGAGACACAGATCTAGAATCAGTCCACTCTCCTAATGCAATCAGTGACACAAATCTAGAAAGAGTTCACTATGGTAATGTGGCCAGAGACACTGATCTTGAATCAGTTCTAAACATTTCTGCGTGTGTCAGAGCAGCTGCAGAGCCACAGTTGACTCCAAGGATGCATGAGCTAGAAACTGGTTGCTTCTGTCATTTTGCAGTCAGAAACACTGATCTAGAGTCAGTTTACTGTGCTAATGCGGTGGTAAACACAGATCAAGAATATGTCCACTGCGCTAATGAGTCTTATCACTATGCTAATGCAGTTAGAGACACTGATCTAGAATCAGCTGACTGTGCTAATGTAGTCAAAAACTCTGATCAGCTGGAAGTTTCTTTGTGTTATAGAGTAGCTGAGAGAGCAGGTGAAGTACAGAACGTGACCACAAGGATGCATGATATAGAAACAGTTCACTGTGCTTATGCAGTCAGAGCTGCTGCTGTAGAATCAGCTGACAGTTCTAATATGGTCAGAGACCCTAATCTAGAATCATTTGACTGTGCTAATGCAGTTAAAAACGCTGATCTGGAAGTAGTTTACTGTGCTGAGACAGACAGAAACAATGATTTAGAATCAGCTCACTGTCCTAATGCAGTCAGACACACTGAACTACAGCCAGTTCATTGTGCTAATATGATCAGATACATTGATCTAAATTCAGTTCACTGTCCTAATGCAGATATAAACCCTGATCTAGGGTCAGTTCACTGTGCTAATGCAGTCAGAAGCACCCATCGAGATTTGGATAACTGTGCTAATGTGGTCAGAGGCACTGATTTAGAATTAGCTATTAATTCTCATACGGACAGAGAAGCTGATCTAGAATCAGTTCACTGTGCCAATGTGGTTAAAGACACTAATTTGGAATCAGCTGTTTGTGCTCATATGGACAGAGACGCTGATCTAGAATCAGTTCACTGTGCCAATGTAGTCAAAGACACTGATTTGGAATTAGCTGTTTGTGCTAATACGGACGTGAATGCTGATCCAGAATCAGTTCACTGTGCGAATGTAGCCAAAGACACTGATTTAGAATTAGCTGTTTGTGCTAATACGGACGTGGATGCTGATCCAGAATCAGTTCACTGTGTGAATGTAGCCAAAGACACTGATTTGGAATTTGCTGTTTGTGCTCATACAAACAGAGATGCTGATCCAGAATCAGTTCACTTTGTCAATGTGGTCAGGGAAGCTGCTCTAGAAACAGCTGACTGTGCTCATAGAGTCAGAGATGCTGATGTAGAATCAGTTTCTTGTGGCAATGCAGGTGTAGAGACTAATCTAGAATTAGTCCACTGTACTAATGCAGTAAAAGACTCTGATTCAGAATCAGTCTACTGTGCCAATGGAGTCAGAGACACTGGCCTAGAAGCAGTTTACTGTGCAAACCTTGTCAGAGACGATGATCCCGAATTAGGTCTTTGTGCTGATGTGGACGGAGGCACTGATTTACAGTCTGTCTACCTTGCTAACACTGTCCGGGACACTGATCTAGTATCAGTTCTGGAAGTTTCTATGTGTGTCAGAACCATTGAGAAAGTAGCTGCTGTACCCCAGGTGACCACAAGGGGGTGCAGTTTGCCTGCCAGAAGCATGGCGGAGTGGGTGACCGTATCATGCAATCAGGAGGTTAAAAAGTGATATAAAACAGATGCACTATGCACTGACTGAAAGATAGTCAAGTATCTGTAGGTTGCTGAATGGGTATTTGGTTGACTGTGAAGAAAAGGAAATAAAGAACTTTGGACGGTATCAGTCCACTACAACGTTTCTCTAGTTGATGGTTTACATTTAACTTTGATAAGACACAAACTTACAAACATAGCAAACTGGTTAATAATTATAACCCTCAATAACAGATTGGTTGTGAGTGTTGTGTTAGAGCAGTGCTATTATATGTAAGATTTGGATTAGTATTGTTTTGTTTGTGTAGACATGAAGTCTTTATATGTCATAGATGTTCATATATACTGTTCCTGTGTGTTTGTTTATCACCTTTAATATTAAAGTTAATTATGAGTAAAATGGTATCAGGAGGGCTCAATTTAAAAATTGAAGATGTTGTGGAGGTGGGACAAAGGTCAATATGTTTTATTGAATATAATGAGAAAACAAAAATTGTGGGGCTTTTAAATGATGTATATGATGCTTCAGAGAAGATCTGAAAGGTCAGTTAATGCAGTTATTTCAAAAATGCAAAGAAAATAAGTTTATTTGATATGAAATTAACTTTAGTGTACAACAATCCTCTCTCACATCCTATAAGACTTCCTCCAGTTTCTCTGTCTCTGTACTCGTTTTTAGAATATATTGTAATTACAATGACATATCAATACTGCTGTTGTGTAAACCTTGTAGAAATATATTCTTATGAATATTATATATTTTTAGTCAAGCAGTCTGAAAAGTATTATTATTATTATTATTATGATTATTATTATTATTATTATGATTATTATTATTATTATTATTAGTGAAAAGCGCTACATCAGCTAGATGACGTCGTGGGTCGTGCCCGGATGCGCGCGCTCCCACTCCGTGCGCCTGAAAGAAAACATGGCGTCAGAGGAGCGGGCAGGTGAGTGAGAGCTGCTCTTCATCCTCATCCTCATCACCATCATCATAATCAAATGAAACCAGAAATGAAACCGATGTGCAAATCTGAGAAATGACTGCGTTCACATCGATAGATCACAGCTAACAGCTCCAGCAGCCCAGCGCTGAGCTCAGCACACACATCCTTCTTACAGCCTGTACATCCCTAATGTCCACTCTTTCACCTGCAGTCTGTCCAGTAGAGTCCAGAAGAGGGAGTTACTCTCATTCCCGTTTAGTATCTGTATCTGTTCTCCGGAGTCAGAGAGGGGCTTCTTGTCTTGTTCTTTAAATAGTACATCACGTATGTCTGATGTGCTGAGGCTGCTGCTCCATTTAAGATGGAACCTTCATCTCAGCAGCTTTCTAGAAATGAGCTTGTATCTGTGACCTGCATCACTCTGACAGCTTCTGTTGCAGACACATATGCAAGTTAGTTATTTAAGTAAAGTCTGAGGTCTGAGAGATGTGTGTTCATGCTGTTTATGCTGTACTGTTCTCAGTAGAGGACGCAGGGGCTACAGATTTGCGGATTGTCCTGCTGGGCCGGACCGGCTGTGGTAAAAGCTCCACAGGAAACACCATCCTGGGTGTTCCAGCGTTTCAAACAGATGTCTCTCCTCTGTCCATCACTCAGCAGTGTGAGAGTGCCAGCAGCACGGTGGACGGACGAACGGTGCAGGTAATGCTGGACTGAAAAAAATGGTTTTAGACAGTGTGCTGTTTAATGTGTCACCTGAGAATTCATAACACAAGATTTCCTTACAGTGGTTGTGATAGGAACCAGCGATCGCAATATATACAACACAAATCTTTCCATTTCTTTTAGAATACAACACTCACGGTTCTTCAGTGCTGTTATACGTGATGTTGATATTCGCAAAATGATGGTCAGCTTAAAAAAAAAAAAAGATGGTTGCCGACTGCTTTTCCAGATAATTCCTTCACTATTAATATGTTTTTCAGGCCAAAATCTGATTTTAAATCTTTTATAAAACAATATATGTCATGCAGTCAGGTGGCATATCCATATCCATTATACAAACCAAAGTCTCGTGATGCAGCTTTTGGGGGAAATAAACTCCACCACCACCACCGTGAACAATTCTGACTCTGCATCCTGCACTTCAAACCACACTGAATGTGTTTTTGTTTACATAATAATCATTAATTGAGCAGAATTCCCTTTAATGAGTTAAATCACATATACATGCTTGTCTTAATGTAACAGTGCTTAATATTATGTTTACATGTATCATTAAGTTTTCTGAAGGTAAAACAGATTTAATGAGAATAAAGTACATTTAGCTGTTAAAAGCACATTTTAAGTTTGTTGCTTTTGTTGCTTTGTACACATTTGACCAGCAGATGTCACCAGAGTGTTGGCATGCTCAGCATGTTGAAACAATCTTTTTCATTTCACTTAGTAAAACCTTCAGAAAGCTTGTTGTCTCTCTTTGTGCAGGTGATTGACACGCCGGGTTTCTTCGACACCTCTCTGTCCGAGGAGGAGGTGTGCATGGAGGTGGGACGCTGTGTGATTCTCTCTGCTCCTGGGCCTCATGTGTTTTTGTTGGCCTTGCAGCCGGGGAGGCTGACCAGAGAACAGTGGGCTGCTCTGGATTGGATAAGCGCCGTTTTTGGACCCCGGGCCTTGAAACACACTCTACTCGTTCTCACCTGGGCTGACCATCTTGGAGAAAAGTCAGCTGAGAATTTTCTGCGTGAAAGTGAGGAACTCTGGGAATTTACAGTAAAGTGTGAAGGCGGCTTTCATGCTCTAGACAACACCAAGGGCAGCAAGGAGCGTGACCAGGTGGGCAAAACCTCAAGCAGATTGACAGCTGACCTATCCATATTCCATTAACGAATGCATTTGGAATTAGGATTATTAGTGCATGATTTTTAAGGCATCTTCAAATAAAAGTCAGACCAGCTATCTGACTGCTAAATATTAAACATTGTTGTTTACTGTTGGAGAGAAGAGCTGCTTAACATTAGTTAACATTAGCTCCACTAACTACAAAACCCTTGATTCTGGATAACTAAAGAACCGACACAAGTTTATTCTTTATTCTTTATTCTTTATTTGGATCCCCATTAGCTTCCACAATGTGGTTGCTAGTCTTCCTGGGGTCCACACCAAGACAAAATCAATCAAAATAAACAGTCAACATAAGAATCAACATAAATCAAACAAATACAACAGAAGACAAAAACTGAACAGAACAAAAATCAAAAACAGCACACTTTGAAAATTAAAAAGACAGAGAACACCCTACAATCATATAAGCTTAAAAAAATTTTGTTTCAATAACTTTTTAAAAGTAAATTTATTTATTATCTGCCTGCTGTTTATAGGGAGCTTATTCCAAGCCAAGAAAGACCTATAAGAACAGTTCTCTTCATAAAATTGGATTTTGGACTTGGCAGCACCAGCTGACCTGTGCTCACTTGGCGTGTTTTATACCCATGACAAAAGCCTGAAAAAACGAATTTTTCATGAAGGAAATGAGGTGTATTTTTCCAAATAACATTATGCATGAATAACAAAAGACAGTATTTTAGTTTAGCTTCCACAGTTAACCATGATAATCGTTTATGCATTTCACACACATTGGCACGAAAAGAACAATGAAGAGCTAGTCTGGCTGCCCTGTTCTGTACAATTTGAAGTTTTTTTAGATGTTTATCAGCAGCACTTGACCAAACCACTGGGCAATACTCCAGATGTGACAAAACAAGTGACCGCACTACATCAGTCATAATTGATAATGGAACATATGGAGAACATTTCCTTGAAATTGCAATGCCTTTTCCCATCATTGACACAATATGATCGATTTGGTCAGACCAAGATAACAAATTATCTAATATGACTCCCAATAATTTGGTCTTAAAAACCTGCTCAACTAACAACCCATCTATAAACAAATTAAGTTCTTTAGATTTATCCAGTGTTCTCCTACTACCAAAGACGATGCATTTAGTTTTAGCTATGTTTAATACTAATTTATTTGATCTCACCCATTTAACAATGCTTTGTAGCTTAACATTTAAACTGTCTCTCAACTCCACCAAGGTTGGTGACGCACAGAACAAAGTAACATCATCAGCATACATGACTACTTCAGAGTTATTTGCAACATAAGGTAAATCATTTAAAAATATAGAAAATAAAAGTGGACCCAAACAGCTCCCCTGTGGAACGCCACAAATTACTTTTTTGCTATCTGAAAAACTACCATTAAAAAATACTTGCTGTGTTCTCTCAAAAAGATAACTCTGCATCCACTTCAAAGCTGAGGATGAAAAACCATAACATTTAAGCTTAGCAATAAGGATATTATGATCAATGACATCAAAAGCCGCAGTAAAATCCAACTAATTTCCTGTCATCAATATGTGTTAACCATTGATCAGTCATGTGTACTAACGCAGTACTGGTAGAGTGCCCTGGTCTATATGCATGCTGTGCAGTTGTAATCAGTCCATTTCTACTAAAATAACCTAGAATCTGATTAAAAACTATCTTCTCCATTAACTTGCTGAGAACCGGGAGTATACTAATAGGTCTGCAATTAGAACCGATAAAACTTTCTTTCCCATTTTTTGGAAGTGGTATAATTTTAGACTCCTTCCATATTTCCGGAAAGACCCCACCAAGTAAACATCTATTAAAAATATGACATATTGGTTTAGAGAGTAACTTACCAACAAGTTTTTAAAAAAAAAATCCATCCAGGTTATCTGTGCCAGAAACTGTGTCTTCAGAAACTGAGACCAACAACTCTTCAACTGTATTTTGAGTAACTTCATCAAATGCAAAACAACACGTTTTCTCACTCATAATATTGTTAACAATACCATGTATGAGATTGGCATCATCAAATTGCATACATGATCTTAGACTATCAACCTTACTAATAAAAAAATTGTTGAAAAAATTAGCTATGTCATATGGCCTGGTAATGAACTGACCTGAACATTCCACGTACGTTTTAGAATTGTATGACTTCTTACACAAAATCTCATTTAAAACTTTCCATAATTTTTTCTTTCTATCATTTACAGAGCTGCTAATTTTCTGTTTAAAATATTCTTTCTTTTTAATAGAATTTATCTTAGTAACTCTATTTCTTAACTTACAGTAATAATTCCTATCTAAACAGCTTCCTGATTCATGAGTGGCTGCCTTAGCTTTATCCCTTTTAAGCATTAGTGATCTTAATTCATCATCAATCCATGGTGCATTTCTTCCTTTTACCGACCTTTTACGAAGTGGGGCATGTACATCTACCAACCTCACAAATTTGTCCATAAACATTATCAGAGCCATATTTGCATCATCTTCCTGACAAACATCAGACCAATCTAAATTATTAACTTCATTTTCAAATATGTCAGCATTAAATCTTTTATAGGACCTGCGATAAATAATTTTAGCTCCTGACTTTGGTAATTTAGTCATCCTAGTTAAAGCAATCAAATTATGGTCACTGCAGCCAACAGCCACTGATAATACCTGTGAACACAACTCTTGTGTATTAGTAAAAATATGATCAATACAGGTTGAGGTATTAACACCACCACCGCTAGCAAAAATTCTTGTAGGTTGAGTCACAACCTGAACAAGATTACAAGCATTAGCCATAGAACTCAACTTCTTACGTAAAGGACAATTTTTAGAAAACCAATCAATATTTAAATCACCAAGAAAATAAATATCCTTGCGTTCGTCTGACACTATGTCCAGATTGTCACATATTCTATCCAAATACATCACATTAGAACTAGGCGGCCTATAACAACAACCGACTAGTATAGGCTTTCAATATGGAAGGTGAATCTGTAGCCAAAGTACTTCCGTATCAGCATTTGATATATCTCTCCGAACCACAGCTGGAATATGTTCTCGTATATAAAATGCTACTCCACCACCATATCTATCCCTGTCTCTTCTATATAATTTGTATCCATCGATAGCCAAGTCATAATCATCAAAGGTACCATCCAAGTGTGTTTCTGACAAAGCTAAAACATGAATATTATTTGTAGTGCAGATCCTAAAAACCTCATAAACTTTATTTCTAAGACTACATATGTTTAAATGAGCTAATACAATTCCCTTTCCTGGAAAACCAAGTAATGAAGATGTGGTGTTCTTATTTGAATACATAAGTTAACAAACAAAAACACATACTAATATTAAGAAAACAAAAACATTTTAACACGTTAATCCTCTGGTTGAGTCTGTCCTTACTTGGGCACAATAACCAGCTTATCATACCTCAAGCTGGCTTTGTCACCTCTTTCTCGGGCAGCTTTCAGCTTAGGCAACAACTCTTTCCTCCTCAGTTGAACAGCTTCTGAGAAGTCCTCATTGATGTAGATGTTTGTGCCCTTTAATTTCTTGGCCGAAGAAAGGATGCTCTGTCTGTCTTTAAAACGTAAAAGTTTTACAATAATTTTCCTGGGTTTACCACCCTCCTGATATTGACCAATTCTCTGAGCACGCTCAATGTCAAGTCAAGTCAAGTTTATTTGTATAGCGCTTTTTACAACAGTGTTGTCACAAAGCAGCTTTACAGGAATTTTAAAGCATGAAAAACATAAAATCACACACTTTATCCCTTGTGAGCAAGCCAGAGGCAACAGTGGCAAGGAAAAACTCCCTCAACTGGAGGAAGAAACCTTGGAAGGAACCAGACTCACAAGGGGAGACCCATCCTCCTCTGGTCGAACAGTACTTGAAGTATAACTAAAGCTGAGTCTGAAGGTAAAAGCTTTAGAAGCTGTACAGGTGCTACATCAGGTGGGTGATACTGTGATGCAGTCAAGGTGGAGCAAATGGCACAAATGGAGAGGGGCGTTGGTTGGAGCCAGGTGACAGGGGGCCCTGGTGGTCTGTCTTTTACAGTTTTCGGCGGGACAGGTGGGTGGTTATTACCTCAGAGAGAGAGAGAGAGAGAGAAAAACGAAAAACAAAGTTAGTTCTGGTTTGGGTTAGTACAGAGTCTGAGTTAGTTCTGGTCTGGGTTAGTACAGAGACTGAGTTAGTTCTGGTTTGGGTTAGTACAGAGACTGAGTTAGTTCTGGTTTGGGTTAGTACAGAGTCTGAGTTAGTTCTGGTTTGGGTTAGTACAGAGACTGAGTTAGTTCTGGTTTGGGTTAGTACAGAGTCTGAGTTAGTTCTGGTTTGGGTTAGTACAGAGACTGAGTTAGTTCTGGTTTGGGTTAGTACAGAGTCTGAGTTAGTTCTGGTTTGGGTTAGTATAGAGGATATGGAGTGTTTAGAGTGCAGCTGGTGACTGACAGATCTGATTATAAACAGAATGAACTAAAAGGAGAGAAGCTGCACACGTGCTACATTTGGATGATACATTAATGCAATCAAGGTGCAGCAGATGACAGATGAAGAGGTTACAAGGTAACAAGGGGGTACTGGTGGTCAGTCCTCCAACAGTATTCTGCAGGACAGGTGGGCAGTTATTACCTCAGAAAGAAGGAGAAAGAAAAACAAGGTTAGTTCAGGTTTGGAGTAATACAGTGGATGAGAAGCATAGCTCAGTCTCCAAAAGCTAAACTGAACAAGTACGTTTTAAGTCTGGACTTAAATATTGAGACTGTGTCAGAGTCCCGAACATTAACTGGGAGATTATTCCACAATTTGGGGGCTTTGTAGGAAAAAGCTCTTCCCCCCATTGTAGTCTTCTGAATTTTTGGAACTATTAGAAAACCAGCATCCTGTGATCTGAGTGAACGTGGCGGTTCATAATAGGAGATTAGATCTTGTAGGTACTCCGGTGTGAGACCGTGCAGGGTTTTATACGTCAGTAAAATAATTTTATAGTCGATACGGAATTTAACAGGAAGCCAGTGTAGCTGATAAAACTGGACTGATGTGATCGAATTTCCTGGTTTTAGTTAGTACTCTAGCTGCAGCGTTCTGAACTAACTGGAGTTTATTCAGGTTCCTGCTGGAGCATCCTGACAATAATGCATTGCAATAATCTAGCCTTGAGGTTATAAAGGCATGTATCAACTTTTCAGCATCAGACACAGATAACACATTTCTTAACTTTAACTTTGAAATGTTTCGTAGGTGAAGAAACGCTGTTCTTGTAATATTACCTATGTGTTGATTAAATGTCAGATCTGAGTCAATTGTTACACCAAGATTTTTGGCTACTGAACCAGAAACTACAGAGAAGTCAGCAAGATTTAACATTAAATCTGAACATTTAGTCCGAGCAGCCTTTGGGCCGAGGAGGAGAACTTCCGTTTTATCTGGGTTTAAAAGAAGGAAGTTTTGTAGCATCCAAAGTCTAATATCTCTTACACAATCTTCTATCTTCTTTAATCTGGATTTATCATCTGGTTTGGCTGATATGTACAGCTGTGTGTCATCGGCATAACAGTGGAAACTAATTCCATGTCTATTTATAACTGAGCCTAATGGTAGCATATATAGTGTAAATAACAGAGGACCTAAAACAGAACCTTGTGGAACTCCATATTTCACTCTTGTATAATTAGATGATACATTATTTATCTTTACAAACTGAAAGCGATCACTAAGGTAAGATGTGAACCAGGATAACGTTCCTGTGATTCCAACCACATTTTCTAGCCTGTCCAAGAGAATAGTGTGATCTATAGTGTCAAAAGCTGCACTTAGATCTAGTAGCACCAGTAGAGATACGTGGCCCTGATCAGAGGCAAGAAGAAGATCATTTGTTATCTTAACTAAAGCTGTCTCTGTGCTGTGGTGTGGCCTAAAACCAGATTGGAATTTTTCATATATGTTGTTCTTATGTAGATTAGAACAGAGTTGTCGAGCTACAGCCTTTTCTAAAATCTTAGAGATAAAAGGTAAATTGGAAATAGGTCTATAACTGGATAGTTCTCTGGGGTCAAGATTTGGTTTCTTTATCAAGGGTTTTATCACAGCTAGTTTAAAAGACTTAGGTACATGACCCAGACTAAGAGAAGAGTTGATGATAGTTAAGATGGGTTTAATAATAGCTGGTAATACTTGTTTCAATAGGCTTGTTGGAATCATATCAAGTGTGCATGTAGCAGAATTTGAAGAAGAGATAAGTTTTTCTAATTCTAATTCTAATTCTTTGTGCTGTGTCAGCCAAACCAGATGAAGGATAGGTTACTGGTGTCAGTTGAACATGTTGTCTAATATTCTCGATTTTGCTATTGAAAAAGTCCATGAAATCATTGCTGCTGTAGTTGGCGGGTATCTGAGGTTCCGTTCCTGCCTGATTTTTGGTAAGTTTTGCGATTGTGCTAAATAAAACTCTAGGATTGTTTTTGTTGTGTTCGATGAGTGTGGACAGGTATGCTGAGCGTGTTTTAATAAGTGTCTTTCTATACCTGCTAAGGCTGTCCATGTTATTCCCATCAAGTCCCAGATTCTTTGAAAGCAATTGTCGAACTTTCTTCTCTGATTCACTCCAGTTCTCCCCTTTTTCATCGGCGATGCCATCAATTAGAATATTTGTCCTCCTGCACTGGTTTTCAATATAGTCCAGTCTGGTCAGCATTCCATCCACTTCTTGTTTAGACATCGTCATATTGTTTTCCAGTGACTTTATCTTTGTTTCCAACTCTCGAATCCCCCGTCCTGTTTCATCAAACTTTTCTTGGGTGAATTCCAGGCTGGTCTTCAACTCTTGTAAGTCTCTGATGACTCCATCCAATCTCTTATTTGTTCCATCCATAAACAGCTGAATGAAACATTTAAAGTTGTCTTGTTGCTGAAGTAACATCTCTCTATAAAACTCTTTCTGCTGCTCCAGTAACTGGGACAGTACACCCATTGTAACCACTGATTCATCCTCACAAGAAGATGTTTTAGTGTATTTAGGAGGCATTCTCTCACCAAGTTATATCCAGAGTTGATAGATGTTAATCCTGGTTTATGTGCCCGAGGCCTAGTAGGCCCAGAGATCAACCTGCATAGACTGCAGCCACAAACTTAATTAAGGATGTAATACTAGCCCCAATATTGAGTAACAATATAGATAAAAGACAAACTGAAGTGCAGAGCTTAATATTTAAAGCCACCAAAAAGGATTGCAAAAGATTGCAAAAGATTCTTGAATCAGCTCTCTCTCAGCTCTCTCACTCAGCTCTCAGTGCTCACATGACTGTTCGATGATAAAAGCTCACCTCAGAGAACATAAAGAATGTGTCATGTAGTGATAGAAAGCTGAAATCAGTCTGTTCTGTGGTTCTTGGGACTGTGTTTTGGCTAGGCTTGCCTCTCTTAGTGGTAAGCTAGGGATAATAGTGCAGTGGGTTAGCCAGCGCCTCAAGTACAAGAGTATAAGATTGGGGCGTATTGGGGCGTTGTTGCGTTGTAATAAGTTCAGTTTTTAAAGAGAAGAAATGTTTGTTGGACTGTTTTAGGTTTATACATACACTGACTATTATGCTGAGGAGCTAAAATACGGGTGGAGTGGTGGGTTTTCTGGAGTGGAGCAGAGGGCTGTGTTTTTAGCTGGTAGCGCTGGATAGTCTGTGTTCCTACTATCCATGTTTTGGTCCAAGTTTCTCTCAGGAATCCCAAATCCCAAAGTGATTGATAGCCTACATTTATCAGTAAGAGTAAAAAGAAGAAAACAAATATCCAGATCTTAAAATACCTACCCAATGAGCGAATGAATGAATATCTAAATAGTTATTCAGTTATTATTCAAGTTGCATCATCAAATTTTCATTACTGTGGTATACCCTAATACACCCTACCCTACCTCTAGGGTAATGCGAAAGAACTGGTGTTCAGTCCTGTCTTTGTTTGATGTTTTATATTACAGGTGGTGGAGCTGCTGAACAAGATTGATGCTATGGTGGAGAGAAATGGAGGAAGCCCCTTCACCTGTGAGATGCTACAGCATGCAGAAAGAGCCATTCGCCAGGTGCAGCTAAGGATTCTGGGAGAAAAGGGGACAAAGCTAAGGGAAGGGGAGAAGGAGGGTCCTGAAGACGAACAGAAAAGTAAGGCAGAGGAAGAGGAGGCGAGGAAGAAAGCAGAGAGAGAGTTCTGGTGCGAGCTGGCGACAGCTATGGGCAAAGGGGCATTGGAGGGCTCCGGAGTAATGGAGAAGGGGAAGGGGAAAGGAAAGAAAACGAAAACAGTGCAGAGGGTAGCCGCTTTAGCTTCCACACCGCTGTCGATCACCTCTGCAGCTAAAGTAGTGGGCGGGGCTGTGAGGGAGGGAAGCAAAGTACTGTACAAACACAGGAAAACACTGACTGACAAAATCACCAAAAACCTGGAAAAATGACTCTACACAGCCTTAGCACCTACACAGTTACATAACACACTGACCAGTCCAGACATGTGCACAGGTAGACCCAAGAGAGAGCCTTTGCCCTTTCGCCCCTTGGACTGTGTAAGTGCCAAGGCGAGGCTCAGTCCTGCCCTCAGCTATAGAGCTTATGGGTCAGCTTGTGGTCCACTAGCTTTATCACTCCTCTGCGCCCACTTTAGTGCAGTACTGTCACCCATCACATCAGTTATACCAACGACACAGATGCTTGCATTACAGTAGCACTGAAGATCCTGCACCAATAGCAGCACCAATAATCTTCTTTAAGAAACTGTCACACACAGTATGTGAACATTTTGTGGTTGTTTTGAACAACAACTAGATTAACATTGGTAGCAAAAATGGGTTATTGCCTTTCTGAAGTTCTTAAATCTTCTGAAGTTAAGTCTCAAGAAAAATATATATGTGCATTTTTCTCATTTGTTATTTTTTTACACCATTTAAACACGACAACGGCCCTTTTTCATATTGTGTAATTATGGTGACCAATAGAAATGCTCCGAAATAGCTTGGAAAACATTCTGGTTCCATTGACTTACATTGAAAGTTTTTCTTTGGACAGCAGTGAGTATTGTTTAGCTTTGTATGCAGAAAATAAGGGTTGAAATCCCAGGTCAGGCATCAATTCTAGGATGCCCTGGGCAAAACTCTCAACACTACATTAAGCTTCTATAAATTAGATTAGATGGTTTCTCTATTTAAGTTTCATGTTCACATTGTCATTTTTCCACTTGATCCCCTGCTTCCCCAAAATGTTTGCACACTAACCTGGATCGGTCAAGCACAGTTCACTGTGTATTATAAAGCACTTACAATGCATGCATGTACTCTGCTCTGTGTAACAAACTGACCACCACACACACTGATCCGCTCTGTACAGCTTCTTGTTCACTTCTTCTTGCTGAACCAGTAAAACATGGACAGTCTGGGATTTACAAAAACATGTGTTTTTGTATATTTTATCAGCCGTTTTCAGCCTTTT
Source organism: Megaleporinus macrocephalus (assembly GCA_021613375.1). Taxonomy (NCBI): domain Eukaryota; kingdom Metazoa; phylum Chordata; class Actinopteri; order Characiformes; family Anostomidae; genus Megaleporinus; species Megaleporinus macrocephalus. The sequence continues at coordinate 30,159,812 of CM038703.1, forward strand.
TTCAAACCTTTATTTATTACAGCTAAAGGCAGAGGACCTCAGTTGGATGTGTTCTAAGTATCTCAGGCTCTTGTTCAGCAGTATTGGGAAGAGGGATTGTGAGATTGAGCAGGCGGCAGCAGAAATTCAGCTGGACTAAGAGGTTTACAAAAATGGATGGATGGATGGATGGATGACTTTCTTACTTCGTGGGCAAAATGAACAGGCTAAACAATTCCAGCACCTTGTATTAGCCACAGTTAAACTATAAATAACAGAATTTGTTTTTTTTATTGGACCAAGAAGCATAATGAAGTACTTTTCTAAATATCATAAATCAAATATGTGAGAGGAAACTGGATATTTGGCACAGTGAGTTATACTTTTAACATTTTGGTATTACAACAGCATGAAAGTGGACAAATTCTTGCATCTCACATCAAACCATGTGTGGACCTTGCGTGGTTTCTGACACTGTATGATGTTCTATCTTTGACTGAAGTGCAGAAGGGCTAAGGTTGCTGCTAATATTGTTTGTAGTGTTCATCCATTTTAATTGAACTACATTAGCTTTGTAAACATCAAACACCAAAAAAGGTTGATCAACTAGATTTAAGATAAGAAGGGTCTAAATGTGATTTTTTTACTAAACTATCAGTTTATAGCTGCTCCTCCAATGGAAGAAAATGGAAGAAAGAAAAGGGAGCCTGTGAACCAATGAAAACTGTGGAAACTTTAATTGTGGAATGTTGATTATGCAAGAGTGAAGCAATAAACTGTCATCTGTTTCTGGAACACGATATCAGTGCAGAAGAGGTAGGAGGTATATTAGTATATAACACACTGGTATAACATTATAATTGCTGTTTGTTTCAGTGTAATGTTATAGAGATCATGTTTAGTAGTTTACATTGTATGAACGTTGTATGAAGAGCAGGCCAATCTGTCATCTGATCATTGGTGGTCCTATTCCTGTTTAGTTTCCTACATGCAGGTACAAGATATTCTCACAGCATTTCTGATAAAAAAGAACACACACTATGAAGTAAAGGTATGCTTCCACAGGATGCTGAAAAGTGACAGCTAAATGTTTAGGACTCCACAATGTCCATGTGAATGTTTATGCCACTGAGCCAATAAAAAAATCATAGCATCTTCATTGCAGCAGATTGAAAAATGACTATTATAAATTCTTTTTTGACATTTTGTAACATGTGTTGGGCTGTTAGCGAGCATTGAGGGGTAAAAGGCTTGGGCAAATCCACAAATATGACCACACAGAGATACAACGGGCAGCACAACTACAGTTTTCAAAATGTTTTCATAGACCACAATAAAAAAGTGTTTTCTGTCTCATAAAAGCACTTCCAATAACCGGTACTTATTTGTTTTTATTAAAGCCCACAACTCTGTACAGCAGGGGTTTTTCACAAATCTACAAAGTAGTGAATCACCAGTGGCAGCTCATCTAAAGAGAATAAGATAATACCGGCAAAAGCAGCCGGTAACGGTTGATTGTAGGAGTCAGAGGTAAAGATGTTAAGACTCAGTTCCCACTTCGAGCTCTAATCTGATGCGATAATGTTGGTTCAGCTCTGGATTATTAGCTAGCATGCTGTCCAACCTACTTATTATAGACAATAAATGAGATGGTTCTGGCCGTCATTTCAGAAAGAATTGCTGCTTGTGGCAAATGACCAATGGAGCAGAAAACCATTGAGCCCAACACTACAAACTACTGATGCTGTTTTTGTAGATGTACTGGTGATTTCTAATATCTGTTGTGATGTTAATGTGGCTTTTGTTTTGTGGTTTGTTTCTCTCTCCATTTAAAGAGACACAAGCCTGGTCCTGGAAACAACTGGCCTGAGGTCAGTGTTGCCAGGTTGGATAAAAACTTGCAGATTCCATGTTTCTTGCCGTGTCAATAATTGTTTATCAGTTATATTAATAAGTAACTATGAATAATAATATGATTAAAAGAGCTGGGCAATATTACAATGTAATATATACATATAACAGTCTTTTCTTCTCCAGTTTCAGTATAAAAAGAGCTAAATGAGTCCTGTTTAACTAGATTTAACACCGTATGTGAAATATTGAATGTTTGATAAATAAAAATCACTATTTGCACAATTTTGATATTTTGAAGTTGTGGCACTGCTTATTAATTCTTATTTTTTTTTCAACTGATCAGATGTTTAAAAACATAAATGTTATGATATGAAATGTATCATGTATGTGAAAATGTCTTGAAGCATTGTGAGATTTTTGCATAATATCCACCTTGTAGCTGTGGTCTAGTCGCCACCTGGAACACCCCAGCACACAACACACACAGCAAGTGGGATATAATTTTGTCCTTTATTGACAAACATACTCATTTTACAAACACACTCAACACTAATATGGCAACTGAAGCGCTTATGGCTGGTTTATCAGAGCAAGGTTAAGCCTAAGCCTAGACTAAAGAAGTGTGTTAATGGTAAACACCATTGGCATTGCAATATTGTCCAAGACTAGTCTGAGAAGCCTACCCTTTTCTTATTCTCAATTAAAACAGACTGTTTAAAAAAAACATGTTCATAGCCGCCATGTTCTGTTTAGAGGAATACATGATGGTTTTAGTGTCTCTTGTATTCTGAAATGTGTTATACATGCTGAATACTGAAATCACAGCCAGTCTTCAGCACCAGCAGAGCATGAAAGAGTGAAAGAGAATGAAATGTTTTACTATAGCGTGTGCATACACACACACATACACACACATACACACACATACACACACATACACACACATACACACACATACACACACACACACAAACATACACTGGTAGAAGACACCTGCTTCAACTCATCATCTTAATAAAGACATATTTGAGTATTTTTTAGCTTAATCTATATTAACTACATCAACTGCACACATTCAGCAACCACAGACATTTGTTTCAACACATTTCCCTGAAGGAAAACAGAAAACAAACAGAACCAAAACCGACTAAGAGTAGATGCCAGTGGGCGCACGCTATATTAAGACTATTGTCTGTGGTAACTGAACATACACCGCAGATCAGCAGATAGAGCTCAGACTAAAAAATACCAAAGTACTCCTTTAATTTTTTCAGTGCCTCGAGATGCACTGCAAAACACCTTATAAAGATTTGATTGTTGTGCAGAAAATCTAATTATTTACGCAATTACGTTGGAGTAATATACCAAAAGTAAAGCAGTAAACCTAGAAAAATGCATAAAATGTGTGTGTCGAAGCAGAAAAGCTCTAAAATCTTCAGCACAGGGAGTTCAGGAGTTTGCCCTTCACCATCTAGAATGACACAGGAATTCTTATAGAAACAAAAATAAACAGAATGAGTGGGAAAGAATGCTAGAATTGTAGAGCTAGGCTGCTCAGAAAGCACCTGCTTAAAAGAAGCATTAAAACATGCACACAGACGCACAAGACTTTAGAATGCGTCCGCGCACATTCATCACACATGCATAAAACATTCACATGAACACACACTTCTGATCTGGGAGGGAAGACAGTATCTTTTGTGCTCTCTAACTGAGGAGTAATAAGGCATTTAGAAAAACATCACACTTTCGCCTGCTGTACAGTAAGGCACGTTGTCCACACAGTCTGTAGGTTTTTAATTAAAGCAATAGCTGGATCCAAAAATGATAATGAGGCTGATAACTATAGAAATGACTCCATGCTAACTGGTGGCTATTAGCCTCCACTAATTGTTAGCCACATTAGCGTGTTTGGTCCAGTTATTCTTCTCACTATGGCAGGTGAGGGACCTGTTGGGTGACCTGTCGCAGATATGGCCAGTGCAGACTGAGTTTAAGATGTTGCTAAGAAAACGGGGGGTGTTTCGGAGAAGGATGAGGGGGTGGAGCCTGGAGCGTTCTTTAAACTGGCATTGGCAGAGACATCTTTCCACTTCCTCTGAGAACTGGAGAGTGAGAGAGACAGTTCAAAATCAATAGTATAAAATCAATATAGATTGCAAGTATAAAATTCGTAAGTCTGATACAACGTCACAGACTTTGTTATTAGAAGGAAGCTAATAATAGTAAAAATAAAGTAAAAAAAGTAAAAATTATTAAATGTTACACTGCAAAAATAGCATATTGACAAGTGAAATTATGTAATATTTAATGAAGTAATATTTACCAACAAGATCATTTGATTTACTAAAATTGTTATAGAAAAATGTAAAACATTTCTTGAAAACAAAAAAAAGACTTTTTATCACTAAAGTGGGTGATATGGGTAACATCAAGAGCCAGTTTCTGCAGTGTATAGGTGTTACAGTGGTAAATACTGATCATTTTTCAAGGCAAAGCTTGCACAAAACATTCATGTAAATAGATAATTAAAGTATAGTATTATAGTATTATAGTTTTATTCTCTGAGACCTATTGATCAAGCAATGTAAAATCTATTTTGGTGAATAATTTGTAGTATTTTAATTACATTGATAATGTAAATGTAAATAATGTAAATATGCAAGTGGTTCCAGTCTGTCTATATTAAGGAGTGTGCTACCCTCATTTAATTAATTCATTATTTCACAAATTCTGCAGGAATAACAAGTATATGCCATTTCTGTGCACAGACATGTGGACCACTGCTCTAATCTGATTTTATCCGAACACGTCCAATCAGCAAGCAGTCTGAATCTCTACTGCTCTGAATTCAGTGCATTCTGTGCAGTTCTCCTGAGTTACAGGTGGGGGCAGTAAATCTCAGGCTCACCTCTGGTGAAGTACAGGTAGAAAAAGTCGCAGTAGAAGATTGTCTGAACCACTCCGGAGACTACAGCGATTTGGTCAAAGAAGCCCTCAGTGTGGTAGCGCCATACCCAGTTGGCCAGGTAGAGGGCGCGGTAGAGTCCTAGGAAGAACAGGTAGTGTGTGGTGATAGACTCTGCCTCCCCCGTCTTAGTAATCATAAACAACTGAGGCAAGATGGCCACCGACTCCAGGTAGATGGAGAACGTCCAGAGAATCTGAAACAACACACAGAGATGCATTAGGAGCGTAAACTTAGACTTGATCTGTGCACTTGCTAGTTCAAAGTTCATCAATCATCAGTATAATTCGAATCCATACAAACATCCAAATAAGGAGTGGAGCAATGATCTGGATATGTTGCCTCCTCTTTTACTTCCAGGCTTTTTTTCTTGTTTAGGTGTGGCTGAGTAACTATTTATTTTCTTGTGAGACCCTTAATTACAAGCATAGGGAGTGCCCAGAGATCTAACAATCTTCAGAGGGTGGTACCAAGTCTTCTAAGGCCCTTGGCAGTTCACAGCTATTTTCTTAAGACAAGCAGCCTGAGCACTGGCCCCACTAGCCCCGCCATCTATGCATCTATGGATATTAAGCTGAGGCACAGGCAGATTTTACTCACTTACTAACAGATTTCACTGTAATTAGCCAAGTGGTGAACACTGCTAGGTCTAGTTGCCAAGCAATCACTGGACTGTATTTTAAATGCAACAAAAACAAAATGATAGATCACATGGTTTGAAATTCTGTTTCATTTCAGCTAATGTTTGTCTAATCATAACTTACTCCACCTCATGCCTTTGTGAAATTAGCTAGCTGATTAAAAACAATTACACTACTTCAATGTGCTATTTGACTTGGGTTGCATCTACATAGTTCAATACATTTTTACTACTTTCTTTTGCCTGATCTGGTTGTCATGCAGATTCACATACTACTCAGCTCTGCAGCATATTTAGTGGGCTACACATCAGGCAAAAGGCAATCATATGAAAAAGAAATACTGACTAACCCTGCATCCATACGACACTGTGCTATGACATCACATTTCCAGGGCTTATGAAAAACATACATCAAGCTTCAAATGTGTGTAAAAGACATTTCTCGTTTTTGTCTTGTTCCCTGCTTTCTTTGTTATTTTCCTTTGTCTCTTTGTCTCCCGCTTTCTTTTTTTCTTGTTTTGTAATCTCTCATTACTAAACAGCCAAGCAGCACTGAAGAGAATGCAGTTTGTAGCCAAGATAAAAAAGGCGTGTCTAAGTCCAGACTGTACACAGTGAACTCCTGATCACTGATTCAGCTCTTTCACTGCGTCTGTAAGTCCTATTTATCTAATAAGTCGGATTTCTCTGTTAGCCAGATGATCCAAGTCCAAAAGAAGCTAAATGCTAATACAAAAATGGTTCTCAGCCTGAGAAGATCTCTGGTTTGGACTCCAGAGGTTTGTTGTGGAAGAGCCTCTGATAAGGAGTTCAAACCCGCTTATTTTTACATTTAAACCTGGAAATAAGCAACAAGTTTTGAAAAAACTCTATAACAGGAACACCACTTTGAACTTAGTTACATAGTTATGCTGAAAACAACGCAAATAGAAAAATGTGAAATAGAAGGAGTTTTATCAGCGGCCTCAAGCACTCTCCTTCTGTAGTCATGGCAATGATGATTCTTCCATAAAAACTTAAAGCAGAGAGTGTCTGTGTGTATAAGCTTTAGCAAAAAAGGCTCTAACTGGTGCGGTTAACCTAGTCAGACGACAGCTGTCAGATCCCCCACACATTTACAGACTCCAATAAAAGCAAAAACAGACAGTTGTTTTGTTTATTTATGGTCAGCAGAGCTACGCTGTCTGACGTTTTAAAGAGGGTCCTGGTCTAAAAAAGTTAAGAGCCACTGCAAAGGCATATGTCATATCTATTGAAGAAGAAGAACTCTGGGCTCATGTTATCCAGTTAAATCGAAGAATCCTACATTAATCAACCACCATATGGCGCTGTGGGACAGAGGGTGGTGGCCCCCAGCTGGGGGCAATGTGTGTGCATTACCTCCAGTGGAGTGAAGGAGTAATTCTCCAGGAAGGACAGACCGGCCACTGGAACCAGCAGGAACTCCACCCTAAAGGAGTCGTTCTCTGAATCATATGAGTTCCTGAAGCGCATGTAGATAAGGTACACTGTAGCATAGGCCAAACCCAGGAAGACCACCTGAGAGAGACAAAGACAGGGGACAAGAAGGGACAAGTATTGAGGTGCAAATCCAGGAAATCATTGTTGCTGTGTGTCTTTACTGTACTGTGTGTCCTACTACTGTCAGTGTTTTTGTATTACATATCACTCTGAGATACAGTATTGCTTTAGTGATATTAAGCAAATGTATTCATGTAAAAACTACAGTTCAAGCATCTGGAAGGTCAATACAATAAAAGGCAGTCTTTGCACTAGGCAAAGGAAAACAGATGTCTAGTACCCCCATAAGCCAAAACTCCCATAACAATATAAATAAATATACTGTACAAGTTTATTTTGAACAAAATATATTTAATTATTTTCAGTTATTTCTATCCAGCGTCAGCATTTTATTGGACTGTTTTAATGGACTGTTTCATATTGTCATAAAGTCATGGCTCAACTGGGTGAAGACAGCCTTGTATAAACAAGGCAACTAAGCAATAATCTATGTTTTGGAGCAGTGGTCCTTCAATATGACTTTATCAAGACAGAAAAACAAATAAAGTTATCCGAGTGTTATCCGAGTATCAGACTGTTCATCCAGGCACATAATATTTCTTGTTTCAATCAAATTAAAAAAAATAAGTCAACTGTTCTCTCAGTACAGCAAGATAAGTGAACTTAATATTTACTTTAGTAATAAATGTCTTGAAATTAGTATAAAATAACTTTATACTAATCTATAATAATTGATTCATTGACTATATTTAAGATTATTTTATTTTGTTTTATAAAACCATAAACAGTTTTAATGACTGAGAAAGCTGTAATGCACTGTAAATGAGGTTATATATCTAGAATGCCTAATATTTGTAGAGATGATTGACTCTGGAGAAAGATAACAGGAAAATAATTTAAATCACTTCTTGAACTATTGAGTAGAGCATATTAAAATGCTTTATGGTATCTAGCTTTAGCATTTCATTCCTTGTAAGTTAAAACTGAATAAAATAACACTAACAACTTAAATGACATCCAGACTCCTATCCAGACTATGTGAATGTGTGAGTGATGTAGGGATCAGCCAAAGACAAAATTTTAACCTGTGGATTCATCACCTGCCGTACTGTTCACCATGATAGTTTGCATGTATGTGCATACAACTAGTTTAGAGTTACTGAAGTGGTTCACCTTCATTATGGTGTTGTAGATGGAGATGAAGCTGGTGAACAGGTCCAGATACCTGGTGGTGAAAACCAGAGCGAACAGCACCTGAGACTTCCCTGAAATACCTGCAAAGCACATAAAGACCCAGAGTGGCCTTGTATTAATAATGTTGCCGAGCGACGCGCGCCCCCTCGTGGCTGCCACCTGCTATTGCCTCTAGTGCCACGTAATAACGACCTACAACATGTATAAAGAAATGCAGCACGAAATTAAAACTCAAATAAAAGCTCGAAGAGAAAAAAGGGGCTCGTCGCGGCTGTGTCCCACTTCTGTCGCCAGTTGGCGCTGTAAATGTGGAGTGCATAGGCATGCAAAGCCCACGGACGCCTGCATGGATGTGTTTATGCAGCTGTATGACAAATGGGGGGATTGTTATTGTATAAGGCAGGATCTTTCAGTTTAACTGGATCACTTGGGCCTAAAGTGAAGACTGTCCAATACAAATACGTTCAACTGCTTTGAACTTAATTACAGTAAACGAGCTGTGATCCGAAAGACCTAAATGCATATTTATTGGAGAACATCCTCTTATTACACAGGACGAACTGCTGCACAACTATAGTGCACTGTTATTATGGTTCTTCTACAGGACAGGCTGAAGTTTAGGCTTAGGCTATCAGTCTAACTGACAAATCAAACTGCTTTGCTTGATAGGCTGGGACAGTTAGCTTAAGCCTAAGATCAAACTCAAGCCTATTCAGCCCATGAACAAGAACAGTTCTCGGCTTTACCTGCGCATGATTTAGTCCTCCAGATCTTCAGGAAGAGAATAATAATCGCCACGAGATGCGACACGTCACCAGCCAGACGAAACACATTCATCCTGGCTTTGTCTGTTTCTTTCAGGGCAGGCGTCAGAAGCTGCTTCTCTCTGCTTTAATTCTCGAGGAACTCGTAGCCTCTTGTGTGCCGTTTCAGCTTCGCTCCGTGCAGATTTCCAATATTTCTTCAGATCTCGAGCTCAGATCTCCTGCAGCTCTGCTCTGCAGCCTCTTCTTCAGCTCGCTCTTCAGCGCCGCTCCTCCGCGCAGGTCCCAAACAGATCCCTCTCTCTTTCCTCCTAAATGCTGCAGCTCGAGCCGCGTTCTGGCCTCTCAATGACGCGTCACTAAACTGGACGGGGCGCGTGCGTGTTCAGACGTGCCAGTTTGATGTCCTGCGTTTGATCTCCGCGCTCGTGCAGCGCCGGCGGTCCGCCTGAGGTCGGTGGGTGACGTGGCCAGGAGCAACGTCATCGCATGGGCCGACAGAAACTAGTAAATAGTAAATCAATCGACGATTTAAAGGGGAGGAGGGCGGTGAGGCAACACAGGGCGTAACGTTAAACGCCATTTCCCATTTTCGTTACTTTTAATAATAATAATAATAATAATAATAATAATAATAATAATAATAATAATAATAATAATATTTTGGCGAACTTCTTCCGCGGTCTGCTCTCTCTCTCTCTCTCTCTCTCTGTGGTCGAGTGCAGTGATGTTGATACATTTTTTTAATGTAATTTATAATTGTAGCTTAAAACTTTATTTGTGTAGCTCATTTATAGCAGCCATGTCCCAAGTCAAGTCAAGTTTATTCGTATAGCGCTTTTTACAACGATGTGTCACAAAGCAACTTCACAGAAGTTTAAAAACATGTCATAACATGTATCCATCCCCCCTGTAAGACAAAAAACTTCCACAAGACTGGAGGAAGGACCCATGGGAGGAACCAACACTCACACCGGGAGACCCATCCTCATATGGTAAAATAGTATTTACTATTTATTAAGCTAAATTCAAAATAGAACTAAGAGAATTTCAGTGTTTCACTTTGTAAATCTCTCTGAAAGACAGATCTTTATTTTTTATTTTATTTAAATGCTATTTGTGTATTTTCTGAGGGCATAAACACAACAATAATTGCATACAAAGACTTTATAGGAGCAATGTGTAAACTTCTAGCCGTGAGGTTTCCTGCTCCTTCATTTACACATTCACATATTTATCCAAAATTTACATCCAGAGGACTCTTCAGAGGCTGAATCTGATCAGTAGTATTTGGGGGCAAAAGAAAAGAAAGAAAGAACAAAAGAAGGTATATGGAATATATTACAATTTATATAAACCTTCAAAGTAGCAGCAAATGTTCTTAGTTCTCACAGCCGTCTTATTGCAGGTGGTACACCAGCATATCAGTACTCATCAATACTCATATTAAACACTAGGTGGTGCTAGTGAAATTAATTGCATGCAGTTCTCATCACTTTCCTTCACATAGACACCAAACTCTGCTGTCTGTCTGCCTCACAAGCAACCATAATTAGTACATAATTAACCTTTTACTGCATACTGTTGCCATATGCCAGTAATGACGTTTTTCTTTATGCCTGACTACAATATAAAAATCACTGGTTTTCTTTTTCTTTGTGATTTTAAAGGTTTACTGAGTAACATGGTATCTTCTCATGTAGGGCTAAGCGATAAAACGATAACAATAATTATCGCAAAATAACGTTTCCTTGATAGAACTATAAGATGTAGTTGATAAAAGCTGATAGAATTAAGTTCCGTCCGTGTTTTGAGAGACAACTTAAACAGCCAATCAGTTTCAGCCATTTCGTGTTTGGTTGAAGCACACAGCGCAGAGTGCAGGTGTAGCGGCAGCTTAACCCACGTGCTAGTAATTTAGTTAGAGCAGTCCACACAGTCGAGCAGTGAGAACAAAATAACGACAGAAAACGTTACTACTACTGAAAGAAACATGTTACATGTGTCAACAATCTAAAAATAATCTACTAAGATAAGAAAAACAGGTAAACAGGTGCTGTCTTGCTGCTGTGTTGTCAAAGCGCTATGGGATGTTGGCGCTTCAAGTGCTCGTGTATAGAGTTGACAGAGCACCACACTGTTCGGTTTCTGTGTAAAACATTCCAACAAACATTTAATTCACATGAGTGATTGTTTGTAGCTTCAGCTTGCGCTCTGAATAAATCCATGCTTTTAATAGGCACCCCCGTTGCGACGCATCAACGCACGTTATTCTAAGCGACGTAATTTAATTCGTAATCAATATTGATATATTAATATAGATATATAATCTAGATTTATTAATATAGATATTGTAGGAGTTCGAGTGAGAACGCTGAGGCAAAGTTGACTTTATAACCAAAAATCCCGAGTAGGAAAACTTTATTTTCTATCGAAAACAGAATCGCTAAACCAACTCCCCATTAGAGCCGACAGAGAGTCGACTCACCGCTATGAGTGAACATAAACAGAGTCCTTTCCCCAGCCCGGCCAGCAGAACAGCCTGCTTAACACAGTGTCTGTGTGTGAATACTGTTCATAAGTGTTCAGTGTGTGTGTGTTTAATTTATTTAAAATACAGTTGTGTAATGTTCTATAGTACATAGAAAATATATCAGAAGATAAAAAACAATTTAACAAAAATTTGAAATTTTGGTATTTTCACTTCTCAAGTAAAGTAAAAAGGCAGTTGTTTGACTGATATGAAAAAAATATTGTGATAAGATTTTTTCCCATATCGCCCAGCCCTATTCTCATGTGCATATTTCAATATTCATACACAAATTTGAGAAAAAGAAGATTTTACATAAATGAACACAATATCATTGTTAATATATCCGGAGCTTGTAAGATTGCAACTGCAGTCTGCGATTGATACAAACAATGGACATGCAGGATACTAACAGATTTTATTACATTATTCAAGGTTAATGTTTTGATTAATATAAACATTTTTCTATTTCTCCTCGTATAGAATATTTGTACATAAAGACATTTAAAGACATTTTCATTCACAAAAACAGTGAGATATGACAAATTACTCATTTATCAGATTGTATGGAACAGAACGTTGGTATGGTATCTAGATACTATTGATCAATATCAGCCTCTGAGGAATCCTCTGGATGTAGTAATAGAGGAATAGGAAGGCGGCATACAGTAAATTTTAGAAACACACAGTTCATGAGTATATGAAAATGCTTCAGTATGATTAACTTATATGGATTTACATTATCCCAGAAAAAACTAAGACAATTCAGTAATTATATTTATACAGATATAATTATCCACAGAGCTGTTTACTTAACACTACAAATGACACTGAAGTCCTACAGAGGGAGCCAAAGCTGCTCCAGCTTCTCCATCTAATCCCTTTCTTGCAACATCTTGCTCTCTCTCTCTCTCTCACTCTCTCTTTGTCGTCTCTACCTCTCTCCCCATTCTCTGTTTCTTGTGTCCCTCTTTCTCTCTATATCGACCTATCAACTCTTTGTTCTGCTCTCTTTTCCTATCCTCCTCCCTCTATCTTACCATCTCTCTTCTGCTCTTCTCTACTACTCTATCTCTTTCCTTTAGTCTTTTCTGTCTGTCTATTTTTCTCCTCTCTCTCAATCTCTCTCATTTGTCCCTGGGTCTCTCTCTCTCTCTCTCTCTCTCTGTTCCCTTGATCGAATGGAAAATCTCTGTCAGTTGCACTACTGACATACACACATGTTCACGTGCACAGACTATAGCAGTCCACACAGGTGTGAGAATAGTTTCCAGTCGTCGGTCCTACATCCTACCATCCTCTTCAAAGTCCACAAAGTAACTTTTTGCACATTTGTGAGCTGCAGGGCCGCCAGTGCATCATTTAGGACTGGGCTTTAGAAGACCAGTCTCTTGTGTACCTGAATAGAGACAGACCAACAAACACAAAACCGATAAACCCAGAACTGAGCCAGACTGGCATTTCAAACACATTTAGAGTCACTTTTAAATCCTTAAAATCACATGCACAGTTTGAGCGTATCTCCAGAATGGCACTGACTTTTCTCCTGCTCATTCATTCCCATACATGTTGAGTGTGATGAATTATCCCATTCAGATTTCAACCAGTGAACTTATGCCATTTTTATAGAGCACAATGCCTCCAGCCAGATCACACTCGTGTGACAAGTGGTATCTTTTTCATGGTGTTATGAAAAAACAAATCCTCTAATCAGCTCTACATAACCCTGTACACTCTAAACTCTATACCAGAGTAGCACAGCAGTAACTATAGTTAATAGCACTCATACTGTGAAGTATACTAAAGGCTGCACAAATGCTACATATTGATATATATGATCAACATTTTTTTGAATTTGTGCTTTAAGTATTTACTAAATCATCTACCAAAACTTGCAAGATATTAGATCAAACTATAAACTATTTTAGGACAGCACAGTGGTGTAGTGACGATTCAGATTCACAGTAAGACGATTCAGATTAGATTTCCGGTCCGGGCCGCTATGTGTGGAGTTTGCATGTTCTCCTTGCGTGTTCTCCCCCAGGTACTCCGGTTTTCTCCCACAGTCCAAACACATGCATGTTAGGTTGATCGCTCACTCTAAACTGCTCGTATGTGTGAGTGGGTGTGTGTTGGCCATGCAATGGACGATCGACTTGTCCATGGTGTACCCCGCTTTTGCCTTACGACGCTGCGATTGGCTGTACCTTTTCTTTTTCACTTTCTGTTCATTTCCTGCATGGTGTTATATCCTCTCGTATTAGGACAATGGTATAATTTCATTTACAATTTACAGCACTGTGCAAAAGGTTTAGGCACATCTTTTCAAATATCTAAATAGTAATAGTGCAGTAAGCTGTGGTTTTGCATACAGTATGTCAGAGTGTTCGTTTAACCCTTTCTAAGCTTTTCATTGTGGCACCCCAGTATTATTTGCAGTTAACATCTAATACCTGCTTTGACTATCCAGTACTTTAGTGCTGCCCTCAAACCAGGCATGATCAGTACATGCAAGCAGTAAATTGTGAATGGAGAGTAATGGTGGAGCATCATGTCATAGCTTGAAAAACGTGGCTTCCAAAAATGAAAAGAAAGAAAAGAAAGACAGAAAAGAGAAGAGTTTTTCACAAAGAAAGATGGGTGTAGTCTGTAAATCTGTCATAAACTCTTTCAGCTTAGTACATAGTTAAATAGGCTATTTCTACTCTTTATTTTCACAGAAAATTCATAGTGTTTACATCTCACTGACATTTTATCAATACAAGCAAACACTTTTCAAACTATTCATACTAAATTTGTTGTCCCTGCCCTTGCCTGGTGGGAGAAACCTATAGACTTGGTGACGACTGGTTCTTTCCTCTACCTCCAGCATCAAACCTTTTCATTTCCATTTTGTTATCCGGTTTCTATATTTTACTTTTACAGCTGCTTATGCAGGTTTCTTGTCTACAGCATCTACAGAATTCATCCTTTCTGTCTAATTTATTTGGGAAACTGAAAGCAAGCCTGCCAAAAGATTGGAAACTGTAATAAAGGTAAAGGGATGTTGAGTTAAACATAAAATTAGCTTTTTTGATGCTAAAAAATGTAATAATATTAACTTAAAATCTGTTTTAATTTTAAAAAGAAAGTTGGTTTTGGACTTCTGAACAGTACTGTATGGCAGTTGAACATTGTAGAGCATTAAAGACTTGAGCTCTACAGAAGGCAGGTTCACTCACTGGTCCCGCATTGATCTGTGAAATAATTTGTAGGCAGAATTAAAGAGCACTGCAGTTATAACAAGTAAACAGCCAACAAGCTGTGAGCTCATGTGGGTGGGTTTTATGGCTTGCTGGATGGGACAGGCTTGGACAATTATTGGCTGCTAGGAGGACGGGCAACAAAAAAACTAATTGTTAGAAAAACACATTAGTAGTTATCACATGCTGGACACATATACTGAAGCTATATCACCTCCACTAAATTACATATGCAAAAAATTTAAAAGAGAAATTATTTTCTAAAGATTTGTTTTGGTTTTTCAACAGACATGGCAGCATGTTACAGCAGCTGACTTTTAGATGCTATGTAGCGTAATTAGCTTAAAGCATAATGGAGATTTAGATAAAACATAACATTAATACAAATAAAAAAGTAGCAAAACCATGACTGTGCTGTCTGTGCTTGTCTGTAGAAAGTGATGTCATGTGACCTGATGCTCATTATGCTACGCTTTAGTTTAGTCTAATATGTACAAAATACTTACTTCTATTTTGTAACATTCCAACATTTAAATTATACAACATTAAAATATAGGGCCCTATTTTAGCATAAAGGCTGTAGTGTAACCTATACAGTGCACTGGTAGGAAATAGGGAGCCATTTGAGCTGAAACCTAAACATGGGCATGTGCAGACAAGAACCATAGCCCAAAGTAGGTGGGTGAGAGGGGGCACGACATGTGGTTGAAGCAGAAGGGCACAGGCAAGAATAGCACTGGATTTTGTGGGCATGGGTGGGTGAGATATGTAGTTGAAGTGCGTGGGGGCCTTTAAAAAAAAAAAAAAAAAGACAAGTTGCCCCCTACACTTCCAGTACTGCATTGCAATCTGTTAGAATTGTACTACATGGATCATATGAACGTTACTGTGCATCCCACAGTGGGTTTTTCTGCCTAGTACAGTCATTCAATTTTACTCAGTGATAGGAACCAGAAATCACAATGACCACAATGAAAATGTGACCACCCAAAACCACTAAAGCAGCATGTGTCATCTGAGCGTTTATATGTTCTGTTGATAATTTTAAAATAGCTGTAAATTTTGTAATAGTAGGTTATCTTTGCCAACTGTTTTGCCTCACAGCACCATGCATGCATCCCTCCACCATGAATACATCGTTAAGAAACACATTTCAACCCAAAAACTCAAAACTATGGTAAAGTGTAGCTTTTAGAGGCTATAAATTCTTCAGTTCTGGTTCCTATCACCACCACTGTGAGCAGTAGAGTGGGTAACAGAGCATGTCACATCAAACTACTAGGAATGATTTTGTTTACATCTGAATAACTGAATTAAACAGAAATGTGAAAACACATCAGTGGAATTCCCCAGTTGTTGAGTTTTTGCCATGGTTGATATTATCTACTGTATACTCTAATTTGATGACTAATTGCTGAAGGTCTGATAACTGCTCAGTCCGGCAGGGTGCACACAGTGGGCACTTGGGCTCCAGCAGTGAAAGAGCAGTTTCATTCCTCTCTCAAAACTTTCTGTGACAGGATGCGCCACACGCACAGCGGGCAATCAGCAGCGCAGTGAATACAGTCTTACATAACTGTGAAAGTACAGCAGCCTGGACCCACAGCCACACACAGAGAAACGCTTCACTGGACCCAGCGGAGAGTGCGTGTGTGTTAGTGTTTAATCAGAGCTAAGCTGGAAAGTTTGTTAGAGAGTAGATTCACAAAGAAAAAGCGACAGGAATAGAAATAGGAGAGAGAGAGAGAGAGAGGGAGAGACAGAGAGACAGAGAGACAGAGAGGGAACAGCTCCTACGGCCTGCTAAAGGTGTGTCCACCAAAAGGTCGTGGGAATTTATCAGGACACCCCGGGGGCGATTACAGCCTATTAATAAACACTGATAGACTGCTAGCACTCCTGGCTAAGCTAGTAAGACTGTAACTCTTTATTCCAGACCCAAGTGTACAGTCTTAGCTGTTTTGTAGAACAGGACTGGACAAGAACACTGAATCAGTGAAACTGGAGTAGTCAAAACAAGAAGTGTTGTGGTTTATTTGGCTTTAATCTTATCGTTACCCAAAATCGCGTCCATTCAGAGTCTTTGGCTTTGTCCCGTTTAGTTCAATGAGAACTAAAGCGTCAGGGAAAAGAGTAAAGGCACTCCTATGAACACTCCTAGTATACTTACTCATGCTTTGTTGATTATCTAAGTGAAAATAATCAGCAAATTCAAATAAACCTATCCCACATAGATACAGTTACTATTAACCAATATATTACTAATTGCCAGATAATCTAAATGCAGCTATTAGAAGCCCTGATGATGTATTTTCACTAAAAGCATAGTTAATGATGACAATGCCTGTTGATTTTTTTCCATATCAGGAATGTCCAGAGGCGGCACGGAGGTGTAGTGGCACTGTGGCAAGACGACCCCTGGTCCGGGCCGTTCTGTGTGGAGTGTGTATGTTCTCCCCGTGTTTGAGTGGGTTTCCTCCGGGTACTCTGGTTTCCTCCCACAGTCCAAACACATGCATGTTAGATTGTTCATGGTGTACCCCGCCTTCGCCCGATGATGCTGGGTTTGGCTCCAGCCCCTGTGACACCAACTAGCGGGATAAAGCGGCAGATAATGGATGGATGGGTGTCCAGAAGGGAGTCCAGTGTAAAACTGGCTACCTCTGGCCATCCTCTTGGCTGTTCCTCTGCTACAGGGAATTCAGGTTTTCCAGCATTGTTTTTATTTTTAAATACTGGAAAAAAAAGAAAGCTCAAATGTCACGGAGGTTCGAGGAGCAGACAAGGCGCAGGGTTCGGACGCACGCGCGAGCTTAAACAAAAGAGTACTTTAATGAAATCAAAACAAAACAAAACACGAAGTACACAAACACGACGATAAACTAAACAGAACCAGGGAGCTAAAACGGGAATCACGAACATCATGAATCTCACAAAAAGCACCACCGGAGAGAGGGCAAAACAGGAAGACTCAATACCCATGATAACGAGAGGGAAACAGCTGATGAGACTAATACACATGAGGAACAGGTGAGACAGGTGAGGCTAGGGCGGAGACACAGAGCACATGACAAAAACAAACAGATCCACATGGCTAACACGAGGGCGTGAATGACCGGAGGTAAACAGACAGGCGAGGACAGGCAGGGCAGGGCGTGACGGCAACAATGTTTGCAAAGTTTAAAAATTCTCAAATGTTTGAGAAATAAGTAACAATTGATTCTTTCTACCTAAATAAACAGGGGAAGACTCCAGAATTACAAATACGCTATAGCACATTGAGTTGCCCCAGGCGTTGTTACTGCTGTTAGGGTCAACTGGGTGAAACAATTTGCTGCAGTGTCACCCTGGGGCAGATCACTGATGCAGCTCTAGTTAGTTATATATATCAAAAACAGCATAATTTATTTTTTAATGACATTCAGGGGGTCCAACAACTTAATCAGGGGGTCCTGGACTCCATAGAACCCTCTGTATTTCGTAACTTTAGGTATTAGGTGTTGCGGAAGCACCCACTGAAAAATGTTCATGGACCTGTTCACATTATATTTCACATAAATGCAATAAGGTTCCAAGTTCATGAATAATCTCTACTTTCCACAATTTACACCTTCACTGAGAGTGCAACACCAAGATCAGTCACTCAGATGATCAAAACATCATCTGACATCCTAAAACACTGATCTACAGGCAACTACTTAATATGAATCTCTCGTAAGACTCATATAGTGCCGCCACTGCACATAACCTGCCCGTCAGCCAATCTCTAAACGCCACATCATGCATGAAGCAGAGGTCATCCACACTATTCTGTCTGGCTCGTAACCTGAAATAACATAAGCATTTATTTCGAGATCCTATACTATGCTTTGATCAATCATGTGACCACGAGATTTACAAGAAAAACATAACCATTTTATATAGTTAACCTTTGACCTCCAGATCTGTGTGACGCTGTCTCCTACGTTAGACAGATAATCTCTTTCTGATTAAACTGCTTTGTTTCCTGCTCCAGGTCGGCGGTCTCAGAGAGAACAGAGCGGTGCTTACCAGTGTCTGCCTGAAGAGTTCTGTCTGTTTATACCTGACTATTATAACTATTTACTATTTCAGTAAATGCATTTGAATACATTTGAATAACCTAACAAGATAATATTTTATGTACAGTGAGGACCAAAAGCATTCTTTTTTAATTTAATACAAAATGTTTTATTACAAATTATATTATCAGCATAACAATTTGACTGAACAGCAGAATCTGTAAAATATTAACATGAACAGAATTTCTTGGTATTTGTCTCCAGTTAGCATTGATTACAGCATCCACTCAAGCTGGCAAGGACACTGATCACTAACAGTGACAAAAAGCCTGTAATAAGTAGATCAATTTCACTATTAATTTCATATTAATACATTTCAATAGAAGTGAGACTAAAACTTATTCTTTTGTATAAATGCCTCACCATGATCAGTGAATATTCAATATTTTTTCCTCTTTTTTTCTTTTTTTGGCACCTTATAAAAGCATATGTGTGATCACTGTAATAGTACTCAGTCTGTAAATGTATGAGTGTCTGAGTTCTGCACTGTATGCTGTCAGAAATAAGCTACTAAGCTGTAACTGACGTGGTATTTTCATGGGTGGGTCTTTATTACGTGTAGTTAGGAAACTGTGCTTTATTATCTTGCAGTTACAGCCAAATCAGAAAAAGCTGGAGTAGTGTGTTAAATAAGTGATTCTAAATTATTAATCTGTATTGCATTAAAAATAAAACAACCGGATATTATTTAATGTTTTATTAACAATTACATAGTTTTTTTTTTAAATAAACATGATTACAACATATTTAAGAAGAGTTGGGACAGAATAGAATTTACTTCTCTGTAATGTTGTTGTTTCTTTTTAACAACACTTATAAGAAGTTTAGGGACTAAAGAGTGATGAAGTGTTTCAGGTGTAACTAAAGCTTTTTTGCAAAAAAGGTTTTAAGGTATGAAACAGTACAGGCTGTTCGTTGTCCCATTTTGGATTTTGAAATGCGTCACACATTCTCTATTGGGGGCAGGTCAGGACTGCAGGCAGGCCGGTCCAGCACTCGCACCCTCTTATTCTGCAGCTATGCCCTTGTGATATGTGCAGAGTGCGGTTTAGCATTGTCTTGTTGAAATATGCATGTGTTTTGTACTTTTGCATTAATGCTGCATCACAGAAGTGTAGGATACCTTTGCCAAAGACACTGATACAATGACATCATACCTTAAGAAGCCCTGGCTTTTGGTCTTGTTGCTGCTAACACTCTGGACAGTCCTGTTCGTCTTTGCTCCGGAGCACATATGGATTTGTCTGAGGACATTACATGTTCTCACCATGTGGTGATTCTTCACAGATGCCTCAGAAGTTGACGGTGATTCTGGAAACAATTATCATATGACTTCTTTTTGACTGGCATTTGTGCTTGTAACTATGTATTGTAGTGTTTGGCAAATGTTTTATAACAATCAACTATTTAAAATTACATTAATATTTAATTTTGTTGCCTTTTTTCCAAACTTTTTTGGAATGTGTTCCAGGTCTGAATTGCAGGAATGAAATGTTGTCATCACATAAAATAAAGTTGACCAGATGAAGCATCTTGAGATCCAATGTCTGCAATTAAATCAAAGTAAAAGTAAACCGCAAAGAACACAGCTGTCCCATTGTCTTATATGTTTAGTCTTTTGATAATAGATACAAATGTACAATTATGTACTGAAGGTATGCTTATTTAAGATACACAGTCTTAAAGCCACTGTTCTACCTTTAAGGGCACATTTACATTTGGACCTGTATTTGTATCCTGGAACAAGACGTGTGCCAGTACAGTTCCTTTTTCCTGACAGCGTAACTGAATTTGTGAGAGAGAGTGTCCAGATGGTTCTGGGTCACGTCCTGTTTGTGACTGAGAGGATAACCTGCTGCTCACACACCTCTAACACCTCACACATCTCTGTCTCATTCCCTTTCTCTCTCTTTCTCTCTCTCTCTCTTTCTCTGAAGAAAATTCATAGGTTTCATTGTACCCTGGCTGACTCCTACACCATCCACACACACATATGCACACAAAATCCCTTCCTCTCTGCTGACGCACTAATAAAATACTGGTTCTTCACAAATCAGACTTTATTTAGTTTTGCCTTGTTCCCTCAAATGTTTGCTTATAGCAGCTTCACTCAAAATAGTCTTGTGAACTGATGATGCTTTCAGCAAACCAGAACTAATGTGCCCTCTCTCTTTTATTCTCTCACTCGCTCCTCTTTTTCTCCTTCTCTCTCTCTCTCTCTCTCTCTCTCTCTCTCTCTCTCTCTCTCTCTCTCTCCCTCTCTTTCTCTCACTCTCTCTCCCTCTCTCTCTCTCTCTGCCCACCCACACACACTCCTGCAGTGGCTTTGACTCTGTCATATGTGGAGAATGACTCCCACCTACCCACTGACTGCTGACTGTAAGAGGCTCTACCATATAATTTACTCTCCAAACCACACACACACACATGTTTCCATAGCAACTATTTAGCTGCTTCTCTGAAACCTCTCAGACAATAGAGTCAGGAGGAGGACGTCTGTTGGACAGACAGCAATTACCTGTCAATCATCATTCCATTTGGAAATTAAACTTATAATATCATGCATGGCTCAGACAGACTCACCCCCCTCCTTTTCTGAACTACATACATTTTACTTTTTCCTTAAATGATATTTGGGTTACCTAAAAGTTAAAATGCATTATTTGAACAGAATAGGACCAAGAACAGATCCCTGAGGCACCCCTTGGGTAAAAGGGGCAGTGGATGGTTTGGCGGAGGGCTAACAAGTACGTCATAAATGGAAGGGGACCACGAATAGATTCCTAGGGCACCCCTTAGGGAACTGACGGAATGTATGATTTGGCTAAGGGGTACCATGCAAATAACGAACACAAGGGGTACAGGGCCACAAGAGTTGCTCGGTACAGTACAGTGTCACAGAGAGCAGCGCTACTGCACACACTGTATGGAGGAGAGTGTTACATAAAAAGCCTGGCCAGAGTTAGATACCCTCAGGAAGGAAGAGAGAGAAAGAGAGAGGGCGGGAGGCAGAGAGGGAGGACAGGCATTAATGCCTGTGTTTGGAGGCTAACACATTCTGACACAGAGACATAGAGAGAGGGTAACAATGATATATATAGAGAAAGCTTGACTTTAGAAATACTTTTATTGGCACAACAACTTCAATGTTATTTTAAAAAAACTGGGCAGCAGGAACAGTGGATGGTTTAGCTAATGGGGTAACATGTATGCTTTTAATAGAATGTGACAAAAAACCAATCACTGAGGAGTATTCCTGGTCCGGGCCATTCCGTGTGGAGTTTGTTCTCTCCCCGTTCCCTCTGGTCACTCTAAAAAATCGCACGTAGGTGTGAGTGTGTGTTGGCCATGCGATGCACTGGCGACCTGTTCATGGTGTACTCCGCCTTCGCCAGATGATGCTGGGATTGGCTCCAGCCCACCCAAGATCCGGACTAGCGGGATAAAACAAATGATAATGGATGGATGGATGGATGGATGGATAAAACTGCTTAAATACTATAATGGACAAAGGTAATAAAACACATAATTATTATTTTTTTTAACCAAGTTTGTGTTTTAATCATACACTGGGGGTTCTAAGCAATGCCAACACATAGCTGGTGCAGTTGAAACATGCTTGAGAAGAGCAGTGCAGGAAAGCAGAAGTAATACTTTTTAACGGTCATCTTAAAAAGAAAAACGACTTCATACCAGAGCATGCAGTAAATTCTGCCACCTAAGCTTTATCACAGGGTACAGTCTAAGGACATTTTCACACTACAGTTTTTTGCGAGTTTGGTACATTTGGTCGAGTGTGACAGTTTTCAAGCCCGCGAGCAATCCTGAGAAGCAGTCTGTGGTCCGGGGTTCTATTACACTCTGGTGTGGTCCAGGGAAAGTTATCTGCTCCCAGTGGACTCAAGTATTTGGAACAAGTGTAAAAAAGCCCTAAATAAGCAGTAGGAACTTGGACTACACCTGAAGTTTAGACAGAGACTGTTACCTCTAACTAAGTATCATAAGCTCCTAAGCAAATTAGGTCTTTAATGCAGACTTGCATCTGCTTAATACTGGTTATAAGCTGCTGTTTAGCTGTTTTGATTTATTGTAATATTGAACATCATCACACATTTATTGCAGTCCCAGTCACATGCATATGCAAAAAAAAGAGGGGACCAAGAACTGATCCCTGAGGCACCCCTAGAGTAACAGGGGCAGTTGATGTATAGACAGAGGTATAACATGCATAATACTGTGCAAAAGTCAGAGACCATCTTTTATTTTATAGTCCAAACAGCACATAAGCACATGTTATTCTCGTACTGAGCTGTTGCAAATAAAATAAAGAAACTACTGGTGTTCATAGACTGAAGACCAAACTTTGCAAGTGTTGGAACAATATACCCACAGATTTCTTTGAGAGACTGAGAGCACGACCCCTGAAAAGAATGGAAGCTGTATAATAAAGGCAACAAATGCACACACTGAACATACTAAACAATGTGATATTATAGTTAGTCATTGGGGCTTCTGTGTAATTGTCTGCGTATCAATGGCACTGCATTAAAAATTGGACATTTAAGATTTAAGATTTGAGATTACTGTATTAGTAGTATAGTAAAGGCAAAAAAGTATATTATGGTTTACAATGTGTACTGTGCATGTGAGAGTGTCAGTATACTGTAACTCAGCACAGAAGTCATAGAGGAGTCCAAGCTTACTTCACCAGAACAGAAATTAGAGTGACAAGTGCTTCTCTCTCGTTCTCTCTCTCTCTCTCTCTCTCTCTCTTTCTGTCTCTCTCTCTCTCTCTCTCTCTCTCTTCCTTTATCTCTCTCTCTTCCCCCCCAGTGCGCTTTGGTAGGAGTGCAGAGCGTGTGGAGATTAGCGTGGTGCAGGAGCGCAGAGACAGAGAGAAACACACACACACGCTGAGCACAGGGTAAAGAAATGCGGTGTGAGATGTTTTCGAGGGGAAAGCCGCAGGAGAGAAGTGTGCACTGAAACACCTGAATTGGATACCTGCACGCCAAACCTTGCCACTTTGCACCTCAACAGGTAAGCCTGAGTTTGTCAGTTGGTTTGCGTCAGCTGCTGTGATGTCTGTTTGTTTGCTGTTTTTTTCACACCAAGTTCATCTAAGTGAATCTGAGCTCAGTTAGGTTTAGGATTAACTCTGAAAATCAGGAAGAGAAGACAAATATTTGTATTCACACAAGCGTTTACAGACCGGAAATTGGCATAAATAGTCAGTAAAAGAGCATCATCCATGAAGACAAGCACAGAAAAAATGGCTATGTCTTCATAAACTATAGAAGAAGTTGCTCGTGAGAGGTGTAACATCAGAACTTTAACAAAACCAATATCTCAGATACGGTAACTTTATAGGTGAAGAAAACTTTATAGGTCTTGATTTTTAGCTTGTGATAATATGACAAAGTTTTATACCTACTTATTTTGGACCAATTATGCTGGCCTGTTTATCATAAAGTGTAATACACTGGATGTTAAAGCTGGTGTTTTCAAATGGTGCAAAAGATAAAAAATAAAGAAATCTGCCACAAAACCTTCTCTGAGTGATGCCATAAAGAAACCACTATTGTTTGCTTTAAGAGAAGAGAGTTTTGAGAAGACTAAAAGAACCTTCACATAATAAAAGAAAACCAGTTGGAGTGTTCTCTCTAAGAATCATACAGAGATTCTTCACACTTTTACAAAAATGCTTCTCTAAAGAACCTTCCAATGAAATGTGGTTCTTCCTTGCCACTGCACAAAGAACTCTTTCTGGCACCTTTATTTTTACAAGAATGTTAAGTAGTGAAGTAAAATTGGTTTATTATGTTGCACATTCATGAAGGTTGTACTTGAAATGAATATGAGGCTAAAATAGAGAATCTCAGCATTTAACTCTTGACTCAGATCATGTTATATTGGTAATTTATACCTTAATAAGGTTGAGAATTAGTACTGAAGTATAGAACAAGGTTTTTAAACTTGCCAGTGTGCCGTGTATTTACTAAATAATACGTTAATGAAATAAGCCTGGAAATACTACCAGTAAAATAGTTATATAAGCAATTAGTGTTGTGTTAAACCCCTCATTTTCAGCTATACAGTAAAGGTCTTTCCACTACATCCAAAAACTGCTTCAAATCTGAGAACCAGCAGCACTGGCGTCCTCAGTCTTCATGTGTTTATTATAGAGATTTCATACATTTCGGCCCCTATAGAGCTCAGCTGGGAACTGACATATGGCTGTATTTTTATTTAGCACATATCAGCGTATGGCCTGTGTAGCGCATACACATGCACACAGCAGCACTAATCACAAACGAACAGAGGAATAGAATGCACAGCAGGTCAATGTAACACAGAGAGCTAGAAATACAGGAAAAGATGAAGCTGAATCATTAACACTATCAAAAGGGTTATAGACTAATACACAGTCATAGACTAATACACATTCCAAATCCAAAACAGAATCTGTAATATTAAATAACATCAGTAAATTTGTAAGGCCACCAACAAAATAACCAAATCTGAACTTTTCTTGAATATAGTCTGCTTTCACTTTATAGACTTCAAAGTCACATATTACAAATATAAAAAGATTTCAGTGTCTCAGAGTTGTTCTTTCTTTGTGATGTCAATGCAAATAAAAGATACAGCTGCTATAACTTTTTTTATTCTGTTTCATTTTCTGTAACACCAAAGACAAAACCATACTAGGACAATAATTATTATCATGATTTACATTACTTATATAATAGAAATATTTACATCACACACAACAAATTTCACAACAGAAATTGAAAACCAGACATGACATACATAACAAAAATAAAAAAATTCACATAAAAGTAAAACTTCAGCACTGGTGACATCACTGCTGCAGTATGTTGTGCATGCGCAATATACAACATTAATATAATTAATGTATAATTTACTATAATGTAGACAATGAACAAAGAACACAGATGGTTTGTTCTTATTATGAGCTCATTTTCATGTACACTCACAGGAAAAAGGTACTGTCTGCCACTGGGGTGCTCTGTCTCCATCACTGGGGTGATACGATTAAGGGATACCATTAATCTTCAGAAACAGTAGTTGGAAATAATTGAACCAGCAAGGAACATTAAGAACTGTTGTGGGTTTTGTGTGTATATTTATATTTTGATGGCCGAAAATGTCCTGTCCAGTACCTTCCCTCATACAGTGTGGAATGACCCGAACATAAAACTGACCTTGCACAAAGAAACTCATGCTCCCACCTACCAACACATACTTTTACCCACTCTCACTTCTGAAAGTGCGGCAGGCTGAAGTAGAGTGTGTGAATGATGTGTGTGGATGGAGAGATGGGGGAGCTGTAAAGGGAGAAAGACATATAAGACAACAAGTTGATGTCGTAACAAAATAAGGATTATCCCCTTCACACAAATACACACACAAACACACACACGCACACTCACTGCCCGTGATGTTATTCTCCTGCATCTGGTGGCTTAGCAGATTTACACACACCTTAGAAATACACACAGTCAGAAATACACACAAAACAATACAGGACCACCAGTAGGACCACTTTCATATTATGTAGATCATTTCTGCATTTAAACCTTATGAAACCTTCAAACGGGGTGACATGTGAGTGCGGGGGGGCGGGGTGTCAGTCCTAATTAACTTACACTGTGCCCAGTGTGCTTGTACAGATGAAGTGGTCAATGCACAGTTCCAGTACAGGTCACATCAGCGTAATGGAGCAGAAGTGAACATTTAAATGTGAAATGCTGTGTTTATTCATGGATTTCCATTAACCACAGCTTGATATTCAGTTATTACACTTGTTAAGATTTGTAACTCAGTCTCTACTAAGAATTACTCAGTTACTTCTATTAGCTATTCAGCATCGAAAAGCTATGAATCATTACTGTTATGAATTATTTAGTACCTACAACAAGTTGCTCAGTAACTACTATAGAGAATGTAGCATCTACAATGACTTAATCAGTTTCTGCGGTGGATTATACAATATCTACTATGAATTACTCTTTTTATGCTATAAATTGCTCAGTAACTACTATAAAATATTCAGTATCCACTGTAAATTATTAAACATCTGCTTTGAATTACTCAGTATCTACTTTGAATTATTCAATGTCTGCTATGAATAACTTAGTATCTGCTATAAATTACTCTAGAACTACTATAAAATATTCAGTATCAACAAGGATTTATTTAATATCTAATATGATATAACTATATATATATTAGATTATTACTGCTACTATTCAGTAACTACTGCTATGTATTCAGTATATATGAAACTACTATGAATTACTTATTATTTAATATATATTAATCAATTTCTAATTTGAATTAACTACTCTACTACAGTAACTACTCTGAATTATTCAGTAACTAATATGGACTACTATTTAGAACTACTATAAATTATGTAATAACTACTATTAAAATGTGTAAAGTAAGCTGTTAGAAGATGAGCTGTAGTGTGGACTCATGTTTAATAGTGCATTATTCTGCTTTCTTGCTTGACAGTAATTAGTTGTGTGTGCGTGTGTTTGTTGTGGGTCAGGGGAAAGTGTGCTAAACAGTTGTCCCGAAGCACTGTGACACTTTATTTCTCTAATCAATCACAATGTGCCTGCCTTTGTGAGAGTGTGTAGGTACAATGTCTGTTTGAGAAAAGTTTGGGAACATCTTACCTAATGCTTTGGTTATATATAACAGCCAGCTTTATGTTCATCAATGTCTTCTTTTTGCCTAAACAATGACTCAATGTATTGCCTTATCTTTTAACTACTGCTAAAAGTTCTTATTTAAACCCTTTGGTCCAAGCAAATAGTTTTTTAATGGGTGTTGACAACATAGATAAAATGAGGTAACTTATTAATGGTGCTAATTTGTATTGTCATTATTTCCAGCTACTACGCAGGAAATATCAGTAATATCATCAATGTTAGCACTGGAGGACACCTTCAGCAGACCATGCTGGACAGTGCCTGGTGGAGAACTGCAATTAAATCAATGAGCAGCAAACTAACAAAACCAACAGCAAAATGGAAAATTGCAGATCCTTCAAAAACAAGACATGATGTAGTAACATGGGTTCAAAGGAGTTCCAATCACAGAGAAGTTTAGAACATGTAACTACAGTTACTCTCACTGGAGGTCAGTAAAAACTGGAAACATGATGTAGTTTTAATAATCAGGTTCATGTGAATAAAGTTACTGGATTATTGAAAGCAATGCATACATTTTACTTTGAAGTGATTAAATTTGAACAAAGAAACAAATGTGATTGTTGTGGTTAACTCCAAAAAATGAGGTGACTATATCATTTTATTAATACTTATAATTGAACATCATCATTCATTTTTGTCAAGTTGTATTTTACTACACTATTTCAACGCAGTTGTTGCCCTTTGCATTATTCGAACGTTTCATGATGAATGAACCAATAGAAATGCTCCAAAATTTAAAAAAATGTCTGGTTCCATTGACTTACATTAAAAATGAAGACTGTTGTTGGCCTCTTCTGTAATTTTGAAGATACTTGTTTTTCATTGTACAGCGAGGATGTAGTATTTATATGTGTAGTAAAATATCAATAGTACAGTGAAAGTGTAGTAGATGAGAGAAGAGGTTTTTGTTATGAACTACTTGAATTCTGAATGTCCTTTACTGTAAGATCACAGTGTGTTGTAACGTGATGGGATTGTGTGTGTGTGTGTGTGTGACGCAAGACTTTTGTGCATCTTAATCTTGCTCGTGTCACTTCTGCCTTCTGCCCTCCCTCTATGTCACACACACACACACACACACACACACACACACACACACACACGCACACATGCTCACGCATATACACACAGTCTCTTTCTGATTACTCAGAGTCAACCTGCCTTTCACATCACTGTTAGAAGATTAGGAGATGCTTAATCTGTGATTTAAGTAGAGTTAAAGATGGAACTGGAAAACACACGCGTACACCCACGCCCCCACACACCATCCTCCTGCTGCGGATTAACTAAGTGTGTGTTATTGAGTAGATGGCTCCTGTGGACCGGCCACTGGTTGTGTGTGTGTGTGTGTGTGTGTGTGTGTGTGATTAAACCCCTGTTCTTAGTGATGAATATAACCCACTAACTGCAGGTGGGTGAATCAAGAGTATGAGTCACACAGTAAAATGCCACTAGACCCCATATTTTACACACACACACACACACACACACACACACACACACACACACACACACACACACTGTGTATCTGTCTAATATGTTTCTATGGCAGTGTAAAACCGAGCAACACCGCAGCAATGCAACCACCCCCATCATCATCATCATCACTACGCATTATATACACCATCACAATCTTCATCATAATCAGCATTACCATCACTACTATCACATTCCCTATCAGCATTGTCATATTATCATCACCACCACCACCACAGCCATCTTCATCATCATAACCTTCATCATTATCATTACTCATATCACCATGACCATCAAATCAGCACCATGTTCATGGTCATCACAATCACCTGCACCTTTGTTATTAACATCACATCAAATCAGCACCATCACCAACAACATATCATCTCTGTGTTATCATCACCATCACCATTATTATCAACACCATTATCACCCCATCGTTACTACGCACTTCACCACCATGATGACCTTTCATCACCATTGTCAATGCTGTGATCACCACAACCACATCAGCACCACAAATAAACAGTGTAAAGCTGAATTTCCTACTGTAAGAAGTTTCTTTGATTGAAAGAATCATGAATTTAAAACACTATTTAAGTTAAATAAAACTAGCTGCTTGTTACCACATGAAGTTATTTTAGGTTGTACCAATAAAGCAGTGAATATTTCACTGAACAGAAATGCAACTACAAACTGTTCTGGAGCAGAAGTCTAACTCTCTGTACAGCCCATTAGCAACAAATGTTTTTTTTCTGTTCACATCATGTCTTTTACGATTCAAATCAGTGCATAACTTGATGCTTAAGCTTCAGACTAAAAATGTATCACATACCACATACTATATCACATACTAGAAGTAGACAATAGCTCTGAATGTCCTTTGCACTCTCACTTGACTTTGAATTTGCTACAATGTGTAACATTGTGTTTGGACAATTGGATCATAATGACTTCTGGTAAATTATTATGGGATATTTTACAGAAAAAATTTTATGGAGCAACTGACTGATTCACGAACAGTAATTTACATACATACTTTATGTTACTGTGAACTGTTTATTCAAAACCAGGTTTAGCAAAGATCAACATTTTTTAAACATGTAGGTGTAATAAGTTATACAACAGCATTCAGGTAGAGGACAGTAAAGTGTGTGCATTTAAAAATGTGAGAGTTTAAAACAGTTTTGCTTTTGCTGGGGCTTCAAAGTCAGTTCCCACTGAAGCTAAGTTCACCCAGGAAAGAAAGTCCACGGACGTGCCCCTTCTGCTCAGTGAAAGGAAGTAGGGCCGAGTTCGTCTCTCCTGTCCACCTACAGCAGTGCTGGACCGTCAGGGGCGTCTTTAAAAACACTGGGGAGACAAACAGGTATAAGAGTGAGTATCCTCATTTGACAACATTCAAAAATATACAGATACACTAGTACTTATACAAAAGCATGCTAAGTACAAATTAATCTACAAGAAATTTAATTATGGGCTAGTATGGGATGTTTAATATCTAAAGTTTGCTTTATGCATTTGGAGCTATAAGGCAAATGAACTATGAACTATGAACAAATGAACTATGCAGAGGCCTTGCAATTAAATCTGGAAAACAAACTTTATAACTACATCAAAATACATCAGCTACTTCATGAACAATAGATTCTCGAAATTCTTGAACTTTTTTTTTACTGCAATTAATGTTTTTTTTGTATTTGTCCTAATGTTAGAAAGTATTGTCCCAGGAAAAAAACACAATTGCTGCCAAAATAAATGCTTTTGCTTATTTTTGCAATTTTCTTATGTGATTTGCACACTTTTGCAACTAACAAGTAATGGAAACTTACATCCCACATTTAAATTATCACATACTTGTCTCAGTCTGTGTTGAGTTGTAAAGCAATTTCAAATATACCTGATTATGTGGTTTCTGGTACTGGCATCATTACAATTGGACAAAAGAATGTTGTATAACCTAAAATCAGCATGAAACATAAATCTTAATGGATTTTCCATGTGCAGTATAAAATATTAGTGAAACATTGTTATCACTGGCTGAGTGCATTGCTCGATGAAGAGTGGGGTGCATGGTGATGTAGGCTGAATTCAGGCATTGGGATTACAAGGGAGAAAGGTTTTTTTGGTTCAGGTAATATGATCTGATGATGCTTATGATCATCAGCAGGTTTTAAAACATGTTGCTACTAAAGTTTTGCTGTTAGGATCGCTGAATAAAAATAACTGCACAGAAAACTTTAAAATGTACTAAAGTTATTAACATGTGTCTGTGTCTGTATTGACTTGTTTTCACATGCACACAGATACACACCCACCCTAAAACATATAGAAGCAATACCACAGCTGTCAGCGATGAGATGCAAGCGAGACAACAGCAAAACAGTCACGTAAAGGTCAAAGGTCAGAATTCAGCAGGGTGCAATCCTCCCTCAACACACATAATACCTCCCTCACCCCAGCAGACTCTACACACCCTTCTCCAGGTTGGTGAGTATTATTGTGACGGAGGGATTATTAGAGGGATTTTTTTGTCTTTATTTTTGGACAGATGATTGCACAATGGCTAAAATGCAACCTTGAGCCGTTCCTCGGAATGGCTACTTGGAAATTTGGTGCTAAACGTGGAAAAGCTTCAGAGCTAAAGATGACATGATTGTTGTGTGCATGTGTTTTAGTGCATTTCTATGGGGGCACAGTGTCTCAACATAGTGTCTTAGGTTTGTTGGTGGCTTTAGCAGAGAAACTCTTCTAGCTGTGAATCAGCATCTTAGAATCGTAATATGTAGTTTCTGAATGTGAGTTTCTGGAGGTTACAGGCAGATGGAAGCAATCATAACCCCCACAGAAAACATATCAGTTGCTCTTTACACTGTATAGACAGTAAAGATAAATAATACACTGATGTGGTTTTTGCTTGCATGTCAGGATGACTAGTCATTATGGGATCATAGACATTTTTACGCTGGGGATATGTGCCCACCACTCTTTTGAATGCTAGGTTTTGTTCACACCACGTTTTGAAAGTGAAAATAAGCTGTGTAGTTTTGTAGCACACTGCAGAAACCAGTTCAAACAATATATATCTAACCTAAATCCAAATTCTGCTAGCATACATGTGTACATGTAGTTAGGATCGGATACATTACTTTTTTGTTGTTTTCATTGTCCCCAGCACTTGATTGGGATGTTGACAGATCAGTGCTTTTACTCTTTAATGTATCCACTCCTTTAGTGGGGTCAAGGTCAGGCTGGCATAGTCAGGAATCTGGGTTGGACACTACTGACTGGACTGGGGTCTATAGTTTGTTTTTCAAGTCTATAGTTCCTCTTTTAACTCTAAAATAAAATATCATTATATTTATTTTTTCAATAAAAACTGCAATTTCCCCCTGGGATTAATAAAGTATTTCTGATTCAGATTCTGATTCTGATTCAATCACTTACTATGAATGGTTATGAAGCTTTGTGGCATTCACTTTAATTATAAAGCAGTCAAATTCTAACATTTACTGGCCAAAGGTCAGAGATCACCCCTTATTCATTTAATTTCATAGTAAGTACAAGTTATTAACGTTTGTAGATATTAGGGAGTCAAAACAAGGAGTTTCCTAAACTGGAGACATTGTAGTGACAGGCTACTGGCCTGTAATGCTAAGGGAGGCATGGCTATGCAGAACGGCTACATGCAAAGGCTATTGGGAGTGCCACACTCACAGCAGACGAGTTTTAGTTAAATTGCTTTATGTCACTGTGCTGTTTTGGTGGGATGCCTGCTCGATCATTAGCACTAAACTGTGGTTCTCCTCTGACGTGTTCAATAAAAAAGCATTCATTCAAAGCATTATGTTCCCCACTTACATCACAATACAGAGAAAATAGGACTCTGATAACCAGGCAAGACTTGGTGGTTATGAAATGAAATGAACCGTCACCCCAAATGAAAGACCTCAACATTACTGAATGTGTTGGGAATAACTTGGACTGGAAAATAACCCAGCAGATTTGTCTGAAAACCAACCACCAACCTCAGAGGACAAAAATAAACAAACAAAAAAACAAAATGTAAGCGGTAATAAATATTTGTAATTGGTGAGGCTTTTTTTTTACTCCGTAAAGCAAGAGTAAACAACTTCATGAGGTCAGATTGTATTATAATATCTGTTCAGTTACCAGTTCGTTCAAAATAAACCACTCTGTCAAATCCACACTACATATAAACATTCTGCTTTTTATTCTTTTATAACATTACAAAACATACTGGATCTTATACTGCATTTTAATTTTAAGATTATAAAGTCATATTGTCTTGTTTTATAAAGTGTTATAAATACATGTTTTCAATGCATGGTTGTGCCATCCAACATTTTGTTTACAAAATTGATGATCCTGTTTTAAAATGAATTTATAAATGAAGTTATAAAAAAACGTTTTCATCCACAAGCCTCTTTTGTCACTGACTAATGTATATATGTATGTGAGTATGTAAGGTGGCCGTTCACTAACAAAAAAGACACATACACACACAAAACATGACCAACATTCACCAAAGAGGAAGTGCCTGTCTAGGC
This sequence comes from Megaleporinus macrocephalus, assembly GCA_021613375.1. Classification (NCBI taxonomy): domain Eukaryota; kingdom Metazoa; phylum Chordata; class Actinopteri; order Characiformes; family Anostomidae; genus Megaleporinus; species Megaleporinus macrocephalus. The sequence goes on from CM038703.1 coordinate 30,193,401, forward strand.
TGGCAGTAATAACAAGGAGGCGTTAGCGGCTGAGAAAAAATCAGCAGAAAACGGTGAAAAAAAATTCACAACTTAACACTTCGGTTACAAACAGCCCCAACGGCAGTTCTGTATGACTTGTATACACAGCGCAATGCTTTACCTGCTCATTAGTTAATTTCTAGGTTAAACAAGATGAGTCTGAGCACAGTAAACTTGACGTGTTCTATGGCTTTGTGAAAGCATGTGGACATTTTCTAAAGCTGAAAGGACTGCACCGAACTGGCCTGTGGCATGAATAGTGCAGTAACATTAGCTAGCTGTGGTATCAAAAAAACTGCTCTCTTTTGAACTGTGAAATGCTTCTAAGGTTGAAGTTCATCTCCATGAATTAATTGCTATCAGATTTTTTTTCATGTAAGTAAATTAGCTTTTTTGTCAGGAAAAGTTTGTTTTTGTTTGATCTGATGGTGGCTTCGGTCTAAAATCTCGAAATAAATGTGTTTTTCTTTCATTTGGCACTGTAGCTAAAAGGCATATATAGCTATCCAGCAACTGAGGCTTATATCTACCAATGAATGAACTCTAAAACCATACAAGTATGTTTAAGATAACTACTTAATGTGGTTTGAGGCAAGTCTGTAAAAGATTAGGCATACAGTTAGCAACAGGCTAACTAAGGCTTACCATCCAAGCTTATTTCTTTATTTGTATGTTTTTGTTAGCTAGTAATTGCTTTGTTGCTCCAATGCTAACATTAAAGAAGCAAACTTCAGACTTCAAAACTTGCTTTGGCTGATCAGCTTTATTTGAGTGTAAACTTGTGTGAACTGTTGGCTGCAGTATTGTTTTTCACATAACATATGAATACAGAGGCCAGGAGCGTTTACATCATTTATATTTGATCAGTGCAGCTTAAACACATGTAGTCAAGGCAGATGGCTTTTCAAATGCAGGGCCTTCAAGCTCTATTTACAGCCGCAATATGGAACTGTACGAGCTTGTTTGTCTTAACTGAAGTAATACAGAAGCCCAAGTAAAACCAGGCGGATGCACTGGTAGACTGCCAGATTGTCTGTCTGTGCTTTGCCACATTTTTGCTGGTGGTTCATAAAATGTCAGGGCATGTACTGATAACACTTGTACTTGCCTCTCTCTGTAAGTTGTGTGTGTGTGTGTGTGTGTGAAGATCGTTTTCTCTCTGTGAGAAGTGAGAAGGACCAAGCGAGAGAATGAGGCACTGATGATGACATTAGCCCACATTTAAATGTGTCCTTCTCCTCCCAGCAAATTTCCACCAGTCTGCTGCTGCTATTTTTAACTCTCGCTTTGACCCAAATCACCACAATCTGGACCAGCACCACACCGAGATATCGGCCAACTCAGACACGACAAAGTTAGAGCAAAGTGACAGAGAATAACACCCAGGATGTGCTATAAGCTGAAAATGAGATCTGCTCCTTCTTTCCATAACGCTCAGTGTTTTGCTGATTCTCTCTCTGCAGGGTCTGTGCTGTGTATGAGAGTGCGCACTGCAGGGTGCCAGGATGCCGATTCCGAATCTCTGGGTGTGAACGAAGAGCACTGCTCTTTCCTGACTCCTCTCACTGCGGCCAATCATCTTCTCATGACAGACACCATGGGCAGCAACAGGGTCAACAGGTGAATAAGTAACGTAGGCAATCTTTGTGTGAATATGTATAAGAAGTATAGGATCTCAGAAAAGTGAGTACACCCCTCTCATTGTTGTAAAAATTTTATTATATATTTTTTTGGGACAACACTGAAGATATGACATGTTTATATAATGTAAAGTAGTCGGTGTAAAGCTTGTTTAACAGGGCAAATTTGCTGTGCTCTCAAAATAACTCAACACACAGCCTAATGTCTAAACCGCTGGCAACAAAAGTGAGTACACCCCTAAGTAAAAATGGCCAAATCGTGCCCAAAGTGTCAATATTTTGTGTGGGCACCAGCACTCTCTTGGGCATGAGTTCACTACAGCTTTACAGGTTGTCACCGGAATCCCCGTCCACTCCTCCATGATGACATCAAAGAGCTTGTGGATGTCCAGTCCAGTGGTCGTCTTGGTGGTGTGTTTGGGTTCATTATCATGTCGACTGCTGTGCAGCCCAGTTTCCAAAGGGAGGGGCTCATGCTCTGCTACAGTATGTCACAGTACATGTTGCCATTCATGGTTCCCGTAGTGAACTGTAGCTCTCCACAGCAGCACTCATGCAGCCCCAAACCATGACACACCCACCACCATGCTTGACTGTAGGCAGGATACACTTGTCTTTGAACTTTTCACCTGGTTGCCACCACACATGCTTGACCTGAACCAAATAAGTCTATCTAGGTCTCCTTAGTCTACTTGTCCCAGCAAACTGTTTGTGGGACTTCTTGTGCATCATCTTTAGAAGAAGCTTCCTTCTGGGACGACAGCCATGCAGACCAGTTTGATACAATGTGCAGCGTATGGTCTGAGCACTAACAGGCTGACTCCCTACCCCTTTAACCTCTGCAGCAATGCTGGCAGCACTTTTATGTCTATTTTCAAAGCCAACCTCTGGATATGATGCTGAGCATGTGCACTCAGCTTCTATGGGCGAACATTGTAAGTCCTGTACTAAGTGAAACCTGTCCTGTTAAATCGCTGTATGGTCTTGGCCACTGTGCTGCAGCTCAGTTTCAGGGCGTTGGCAATCTTCTTATAGCCTAGGCAATCTTAAAGTGGCGCAACAATTCTTTATTTCAGATCCTCAGACAGTTCCTTGCCATGAGGTGCCATGTTGAACTTCCAGTGACCAGTATGAGAGAGCATAAGCACAATAACACCAAATTTAACACAGCTGCCCCCCCTTCACACCTGAGACCTTTTAACACTAACGAGTCACATGACACCGAGGAGGAAAACTGGCTAATTGGGCACAATTTGGCCATTTTCACTTTTGTTGCCAGCGATTTAGACATTAATGAGGGCACAGCAACTTTACACTGTTATAACAAGCTGTACACCGACTACTTTACATTGTATCAAAGTATCATATCTTTAGTGTTGTCCCATAAAATGATATAATTATATATTTACAATGTGAAGGGTGGTTTCATGGTTCACTGACTAATAATATGGAGAAATATAGCTAAAAAGCCACAAAGTTAAAAAACCTTCTTTAATAACATCCTATAATTTTACTTGTATGTTGTTCTTTCTCGTCTGGCTTTACTAATTCTGTATGCTTCAGTTTGATGAGGGCGGTAGCAACAGCAAGAGCAGTGAAAAACAAAATACACTTAGCAACTAGGGGAACCCAGGATCAAAAGATAGCAATTCTCGGATAATACTGCTTTAAACAGATGATGCAATTATGCTTGGATATAAAAGGAAAGCCATCCAGGAAAGCCCTAGTCCTTTATCAGCAAGGACGGGTTGAGACTTGCTACTTTGTCGAAATGTATGAGTGAATTATCCAGCAGTTTAAAAACAAAATTACTTGATCAGGGATTGCAGAGATTTCAGGTATTTCACACTGTACTGTAAATGTCAGCAGTATATTCAGGGAAACTGGAAAATTATAAAGTCAAAAACCACAACTAAATGCTTGTGGCCTTAAAACCCTGAGAAACAACAGGTGCTTTCCATGTGTCAAATACATCAAAATAAATTCTGACCTCAGGACAGCTAATCTGAAATGGACTGATGCTCAGTGAAAATGTGTATTGCGATCTGAAGAGTCAACCTTTCTGGTTGTTTATAGAAATAATCAATGCCATGTTCTTTGGGCCAATTAAGAAAAAAGCCATCTACATAGTACCAGCACAAAGTTCAATAGGTAAGGTCTGTCGTGGTGTGTTAATATCCATGGCATGTGTATATCTGTGATGGCACAATTAAATGAAATTAATACAACTGAATAAAAAAGGGTGTATAACATAGTGCTAAACATAAACCCATTTCACATACTATCCTGTTTTGGATGTAAGTATATGAGAATAATTTAGATACAATACAAGGAGAAGCCCTACTGTTCCAGAAATATAAATATAACAACTGGAAGAATAAGGCTATTTGTTTAGGCATCTGTGTGGTGGGGTGTGTAGGTGCTTACAGGCATACACTCTCTCTCCTATCAAAACCAGCCCTCATGGGACAATGGGGTTTATTTAGAGAACTAGAACCATGATGGATCTGTGTACCCACGGATACTGGCTGGAAATCAAACAGTACACTTCTATTTTCTAAATTTTGTTTAGACACCATCATTAACTACTTATATCACTGACACACTATAACCTGTTGCTAATACAACTTTTCAAAAGTGTATGCATAATTAATTCATTTCTAATCAATAATGTCTGTATTCTAACTGACGTGTGATGATTGTTGAACCCAATGGTTTTGTGATCAAACCATAATGAAGCAATAAATAATTCATTACACATAATCACTCCGCAAAAGTCCACACACTCTCTTAGACCCCACCCCTGTTATTCCACCAGCAGCAGAGAGCAGTGTACAGCACTGCTACCGAGTCCTGTATCAGTGTGGATATGCTGCTCGAGGAGGGAAAGGCTCAAATTATAATCCCTAAATCTGCACTGACCGCAATCCTCATCATATGGCTAAACACAACTCACCTTCCCAGGTAATCCTCTCAGGAGGAGAAGGCCAAGTAACACACCTGATGCTAACCCCTATTTATTCCCATTAGACAAAAAAAAACACCAAAAAACCCCACAATTGTCCAGGGGTCTTAAAAAGGATTAGGGGTGAATGACTTTTGATTCTGTGGGGGAACAGTTTAGTTTGGGTGGGAACAGGACACATAAGTGAAGAATTTCACTTTGCACAAATTGCATTAGCAGCATGGCGGTTAGCATGAGTCACGGTTTAGCCGCTAGCATCTGCGGAGTTAGCGCTCTATGCTTAGTCACTCCATGTCCTTTTAGAGGGACACTGGAAAGAACAAGTGAGATGTGATGAGATTATGGCTGGTGTCTTAGCACTCGTCCTCTTCCTGTCTCTCAGGCCTCACAAATGCCACAAGTGCCAAGCTGGGACTCTCTCTCTTCCAGCCCGTCTCATTTTATTTTTCTGACCCAGAACTCTCTGCTGCCTTTGCTCTGCAGGTACAGTATTGTTTCTCCAGATGAAGAAGGCCTGAAGATCTCCACATTGGGGTTGCACAACGGCCACGGATCGCCCAGCCGCCTGCCCTCACCCGGCAGTGCCCTCAGCGGCTCCGGGTTGGGTGGGACCATGGAGAACACCTACAATGGAAAGATCTCCACCACAGGTCGAGGCCAACTACGAAGCCGGTTTGTAAAGAAGAACGGCCAGTGTAACGTAATCTTTACCAACATGGAGGACAAGCCTCGTCGTTATTTGGCTGATATCTTTACCACCTGTGTGGACATCCGTTGGCGCTACCTGTTGCTCATCTTTTGCACTACCTTCCTGGCATCATGGCTGATCTTTGGTGTGATCTTCTACAGTGTTTCCTTGGCACATGGAGACTTTGGCCCAGAGGGGCAACAGAAGACGTGGAAGCCTTGTTTGCTGCACGTGGAGGGTTTTGTGGGAGCCTTCCTGTTCTCCATTGAAACACAGACCACAATAGGCTACGGCTGGCGCTGTGTCACTGAAGAGTGCCCTGTGGCTGTAGTGACGGTGGTGATACAGTCTATTGTAGGGTGCATCATTGACTCTTTCATGATTGGCACCATCATGGCTAAGATGGCGCGACCCAAAAAGCGGAACCAGACACTTTTATTCTCGCACAATGCTGTTATTGCCCTGCGGGATGGAAAGCTTTGTCTCATGTGGCGTGTTGGGAACCTCCGGAGGAGCCACATCGTGGAGGCCCATGTCCGTGCGCAGTTGATCCGTCCTTATGTGACAGCTGAGGGTGAGTTCATCCCGCTGGAACAGATGGACTTGAATGTGGGCTACGACGAAGGCATTGACCGCCTTTTTCTAGTCTCTCCGCTAGTAATTGTACATGAGATTGATGAAGATTCTCCGCTGTGGGGAATGAGCCGGGCAGATCTGGAGACAGATGATTTTGAGATTGTGGTGATTCTGGAAGGCATGGTGGAGGCCACTGCCATGACCACACAGGCAAGGAGCTCCTACCTTTCCCGAGAGATCCTCTGGGGTCACCGCTTTGAACCAGTCATCTTCGAAGACCGTGATCGCTACCAAGTGGACTATGCTCGCTTCCACAAGACCTATGAGGTTCCATCTACCCCTGTTTGCAGTGCCAAGGAGCTTAGCGAGCTAACAAGTCATCGGTCTTCTGCCTCGTCGCACTCTGGGACACCTGTTAGCCGCAGGACACAGTGCCTGCGACCACCCCATTCACCTAGCGCCTTCTGCTATGAGAATGAGGTGGCTTTCTGTTCCGGGGAAGAAGAGGAGGAGGAAAGACAGAGAGGAAACTTGGAGGAGGAACTAGCAACGTTGGACATGGATCTGGCAACAATGACCACAAACAGCATTCCAAAAGACTTCCAGAAAATGTTCCAGGACACAACAACCATGACGCCCAGCAACAACGTCCTTTGCGTGCTGGACATGGACAACCAGATAGAGTTTGATATTCTGCAGACAACTCTTCCACTCGATCCGCTGACATACAAGAGCGAGTCAGAGATATGATGCGATGGGATGGAGGCGTTTCTTTGCCAACCCCTGATCCTGCCTCTGTGTCCCCTATTTTAGAATAACTTAGACGAAGAAGCTGAAGGAAAAAGGGATGATTATGTTGGTATTTTGCACAATGTTCTGTGTCGGATTTATGTGTTAGAAATCCAAAAAACTCTCGCCTTTCCTGCTCCGGTTTGTACACTGCTAGTGCGGAACCTGTTCCCATGCTCTTTAAAAAGAAGAGGGATCTGATTAGACAAGGGAAATGAGACTGACCTTTTATCCTGCTGGTTCTTGTGACCCTAAGGGGTCCCTTGACTCATGAGATCTTACCACATGATCTCAGTACTTGAGTTTGAGAACTGTATGGGGCACCAAAAGCCTGTGATGCAAGTCTTTGGAGGAGATGAGATTATATAGGCTATGGACTTAACATGCTTCAAAGCTACAAAGCCAACAAATAATTGGACACTGACATCACAAATAAGTAAAGTTCACCAAAGGAGAAAACTTGCACTTGAAAATGCCAGAGAAAAGCTAAAGCACAGGACATACAATACAACATAACACAAGATATATCACAATCAGTACTCCATATAATCTGTTCTAGCAGACAATTGTAAAAAACAAAAGAAAAAAACACAAAAAAGAATCTAATTAAGACAATCAATTAGTTTTTATGTTAGAATTTACATCAATGGTTGCATTTCATGGTGAATGTATGAATATTCAAAGAAGTATGAATTTCAACTTGGTGGGAGGATGACAAATATTTGGGATATAAAAAAGATTCAATGAAAGAACCAGCTGGCCATGCTCATAGATTTTAGATTGCAAGTCTTAAGCCAATAATACTGTTCAGTGTAGCTACACAGTAATATTTCTTCTCCATTCCGTTGATGAATGGAAAACCCCAGTAGAGTAGAATAGGCTCATAATTAATCTACTTTAGACTGGTTTCCTTACATCTTACATTCAGGATCTGATACAACATGTGTACTGAGATTTATAAGGGTTTTTGATTTGTCTTCAGTGGGTCATCAACCATACTGACTCTTAAATGGCCAAGGATCTCTGGTTTCAGTTCTTTGTGTTTGTCATTGGATTTTTGTTTATAGAATAACGTGAATGAAATGGTGTCATTGATCAATGTTTGTGGATATTTGTGGGTGGTGCTGATATATGTTGTGTTGACCGGAGTGTATTATGTGTTAAGAAATGCAGTGGGTTTGTGAAATGCTCAGGGAAAAATAACGCACAGAGATTCCTGGGAACAGTATGTGTGGGGGAAAAGGTGTCTTTGTTAGTCTGAATATTTACCTGAAACAAAAATGCACTTTTGCCCCTTTTTGTGCTACTTTAATCCAGGGATTACTTTTAATAGGTAATAATGTGTTAAACGATATTTATTGTGACGTTAATTCAACTTTTGCGTTTACTTTAGGTTTTCAATAGTGTGACTTAAGAAAACAGAGATGGCAAATGACCATTTCTTTTTTTTCTAATACCAATATTGAAACCTTGAGAATTTATCTGTATTGAGCCAATATTTATTGTGTAAGAACTATAACAGCAATCAAAGAGCTATACGAGTCTAAGAGCTGTGAAATTAGCCAATTTTTAGTGAAAAAAAATAATATAAAAGTCTGGAATCATTGTTTTCAATAACACAAACAGTTTTTGGCAGATATATGTGAAAACACTCACAGAAAAAGCTACTGAAACCTCACTGGGGTGGTACATCTTGCGTCAGTGTGGTGGTACTCTCAAGATCTTTAGTGTCAGACATTTGGAATCTTTTTCATTCTTCATTGTAGACTCCATATATCATGACCAAATCTTTCTGTTCAAATAGACAGTAAAAAAACTAAAGTGTTTTTTTTTTTGTGTGTGTTTTTTTTTTTAACAACTGTAAATGCATTTTTACAATGTATTGTTTAGGAACCTTTACTTTTTCTTTTATTTAACCATTTAAATAATTTAGAATTTTTCTTTAATTTAATATGTTGAGTGATTCCAAACGTCTGAACAGTAAAAGTAGGCAATCATACTGAACCCACACCTCTACTACTCTACAGGAAAACATATACTGCTGACAGCATCACACCACACAGTGTGAGTCTCTGCTATTTTAGGAAATTTTGTAAAAAACTGCAAATAGATTTATTCTTTTTTTTCCTATATGATGTATAATTCAGCATTTTCTGCTGATATGGACCCAATAACTATACCCAGGATCAGATCAGTGCCGTCTCTACCACAAAAGGATTTCTCTCTTTATCTGAATGATCTGAACTATTCTTTGTGTGCACCAGTAACTTTATGTGTGTGTAGGGAAGAAAGAGATACTGTAAGAGAATGTGAGATACTGTGCAAAATCCCCTTCATTTCTTCATTTATTTAAATAATGATTTTAAGCCCTGATAGAGCAACAAAATTATCAACATAAAACATAAAGCTTTCATTCTTGAAAAACATGAATGTGTAGCTGTTAAGAAGCTGTTACTGAGAAAAGGAACAACAAAAATAGATCATTTTCAGGTCAAAGATAGAAGCTGTTGGTGTTCTCACAATCTGAAGCATTGCTGAATGAGATTAATTGGATTGTAAGCAGTAGAAAAAGCATCAAGGACAAAGGTATGATAAAATATACCTTAGATCTCTTTGAAAACCTGAAAGCATAGTTTCCCCCTAAAAGAACAGAATCTTTAATAAAGGCCAACAGCCTGGACACATCAAATACTGAACACTTTGATATTAACTCTAAATGAAATAAATGAAAGGGCATCTCAGACTTTGCACAGTATTGTACACAGGAAGGGTTTTTCGTTTGTAAAGATTTGTGGGACTGAATCACATACAATTCTGCACGTACTATTTTTTTCCTTTTGAGTTTCTCCCCTGCACATACGCCCTCGTTCCTAGGCCTGCTCACACTCACATTCACACACGCACATACACAAAAACGCACAGCATCAACACATCAGTGGTTGATAATTAGGCTGCTTCTTTTATAAGATGTCAGTACAAGTGCTTCAGACAAGAAACAACTGTAAATATGAGACACACATAGACACAGACATGAAGATATGAAGATTCCTGATTCCTGTTTTTGCTTTTTGGATCTGTTTTTTTCTCTCTTTATCTTATGACCTGCATCTCTCCGTCTTCCTGCGCGTATAACCCGGTACAACCTCAGCATGATGGGATATCCTAACAAACCCTCCGTCAGCATGACTGGATCAGACTGGATTGGACTGGAAGGAACTTTTACTTGAAAGCTCAAAACTCCTAAAATGCACTTTATTTCCTTCTGTCCACCTTCTGATGTATAACATTAAAATAAATATTTATATTATAAGGTTTTCTCGATTCAGTGTTTCTGTGTATGTATTTGCATAAAGGAGGATAAAACTAAATACATGGATGTAATTAATGCTAATGTCTTTATAATTCATCCATTGAAGTAATTCAGAGGGGTTTGAGGTGAAATGACTATTTGACTCAGATTTCTTGACAGTGCTGTAGGTAAAGCACATCTGTATAACTGTATAACTTAAGCATGTTTTATATTTTGTTTTATGTTTTGTTGTCATGCTACTCATCTATCTCCTTTAACAGCACAGTGACTGCAGGAACCACATCCGAGGCAGTGAATTCACAACGTTTTCATGTAACAATTTTCTACTGAGGCATTAAACTCGTCCAGTTCCTATCGTCACCCTTGTGAACAATTCTGGCGCTACAAGTATTTTACATCAAACCACTCTAGGTCTTTTTTCGATCTTAATAGAGCTCATTTGTATCATTATCATAAAAAATGACCTCACAATATACCACAATTAACTTTTGAGCATATTCTGGATATTGTCTTTCCAACCTTTCCAACATAGTTTTAGATTTAACTACTATTGTTATATTGCATTTCCCATAATGCCTACCTTTACATCTTAATCACTTAACTGTTAAGAAATTTCATCTGGGCAACTCACCTCTATACTAACAAGTAGCAGATCAAGTACATAATCTTTTTTACTTGTTTGTACAAACCTTTAAGAATATGTAATAATCTGATGGGTTAAATCAGGGAAGACCGTACACATTGCAGTTGGGAAAACACTGGTTTAGATGGAAAATGTTTCAGGAAAGAAAGTCAGAACACATTAGCTCAGTCAGTTTTACATTGCTTTGCTAAGGTCCTACTGTTGATTACCCTGGCTCCGGCGTATCTTATCTGCTGGAACGTTATAATCCATCCCGACCACTGAGAAATATTAGGTATGCAAACTCCATATGTGTTTATAAATCCAGATTATGTGTTTCAGCAGCACATGCCTAGATTACTGGATTTATTGTTTGTAACTGAGATTATGTCATCAATGATGTTTTATCTCTACAATGTTTTAAATATATTCCCACATAAATGAAAAGCTCATATGTCCTGATCCAGGTAAAGTTCACCAACTAGGAGTCAGGTCAGGCTGCTTCATTCAAATAAAGCGAGAAGAGCTTAAAAGGCTTAAAATGCTTTCAGGACAAGACGATCACCCTGTGGTCAAAATGTGTACTGCAGATACATGTTGAAAAAAAAACAAAACACTAAAAGTGCCCTAGTGCAACAATGTTCCTAATACTAAATACACTGTCTGGCCAAAAGTTGTTGTTTGGATTTAAAATAAACAAATGCTTAACAGAACAAGATAAGAACTAAACAGCTGTATGGCCCAAAAGAAAACCATTTGTTATAAAAATAATCAGAAGAACCCTATTATAAGATCTCAGCCAAAAATAAATGCAACTCTGGATAAAAATAAATATTGATGCACAAAGTTGTCAAAACAATGCTATGCTCAATGTGTGAATGAAGCAATCTAATACTCAAACTGTATTTAAACTGGTGCAGCAGCAATCACCTACTGCTCAACATACAAAAGACAGTAGAAATGGTATGGGACTTCAGGTGCAACCCTATAAACCCCACCCACCCCTACATCAATGGCTTTGTGGTTTCCACTGTGGAGCCACTTAAGTTCTTGAGCAGGAACACAGTCTCCATAGCCAAGACCCTGCTGAAGACCTTGATGATCCAGTTCTACAGACCAAAATGACAGCTGACCCCTCTCACCAGTACTTTTAATAATACTGTTAGTTAATTAAGTTAGTTTCGATAGCCTGTTTTCCTAGGTTTTCCACATTAAACCACTTATACTTACTTTATTTACTTTAACATCTAATAAGCATACATTTCCATATCACTACATAACAAGCACTGCACTGAGGAAATAGTTTACACTAAACTACACAGACCAGAACAATAATCACTGAGACTAAACTGGAGGGATAAGAAAGTGGAGGTCTATTACACAGACTGCTGTTTTCTCTGTCAACCAGTAGGTGACTCTCCAGACTAACACATTCCAGAGTGACACGCTTATTTTGGTGTCCTTTCTTGATGGTAAAGAACACATGCGGTCACTCCCCTCAAGATAACGAAATACAAGGATCTACAAATGTTTAGCAGTAAATGTTTTGCTTCACTCGTTTTAACTCTTTTTATGGCATTATAACACGGTGCCTATTGGGCAATCTGGAGAAAGTAGCCCTCAAGGGTAGGAGCATGTAGCCTCTCCTTATTTTCTGTGCTGATTAAATGATGGGACCAAATCAAATCTCAAAACATTTACTGAATAAGGTCTAATTGAATCTGAATTCTCTTTTGGACGACTGCATTGCTGGGATTTATTGCTTTGGAAAGTGTTTGGGGTCAATTATGGCAGTTATAATGATCCATTTATTTATATTAAGTTGTATGATGTATGATTACGTGGGTAGGGGGTTTGGCGGTCGGCTGTATCTACTTAGATTTTCATCAGAAAGATACAAAATGGTTTACTGAGTTTCACTAGCATTAGCATTAAATGCTACCTACAGGGAACATCAGTATTGCTAAGAAGTTTGGTTGTAATTAGTAAATTAGTAATAGTTTTTGATCAAGCAGGTTTGTTTTTGTGTTCAGTTTGTGCTATAATCATTTGGAATGTCCTATTATTATTACTATTATTATTGTTAATCTTATTATTAGAATGACAATTAATCTGCACATCAGTAAGAATGTTTTCTATATGATAAAGCATTTTCTTCTATTTTACTATGATTTGTAACAGCTTATTAGGGTGAAATGGAATCATATCAATTCAACTCATTTTCCTTTTCTTTATGTGGTACTACTTCCATCAGATGTCAAAAAACAAATATGTGACATATCATGTATAACGAGAACTTCTTGAATAATCTCAAATGATCATAATATTAGATTTTTGTACAGCAATAGTACTCCAGTATAAAACAAATGGAGTATATTGATATTTTGTATTAAAAGTTAATATTTCTGTGTTAAAATGTGAACTAAATAATGAGTCAGTGCAAGAACTCAGCACACAGTTGACGTCACATGTCTCTGATTCACAGAATTTAGTCACAGATTTATAACGCTGCCGATATGAGACATGTGTGACTCATCTATAGAGCAAATTCCAGCATCCAGTTATTATGAGCTGTTGAGTAGAAATAGCAGCATCTCACTGTGGTGAATGTAGAGGAAGGCTGTTGATTTTGTTTCTCATGGCTGGAGAAAGTTTAAATTTCCTTACAACTATACCCAGCAGTAACTGTATGAAATTCTGGATCTTTGCTGATAGTCGTCGGTGAAAAATCAGAGTTTTGTTAAACTGTTAAATCGTCGTACTGATATGCCATAAATAACACAATATACAAACAGTGTAAACAACACTAACACTAATGTTATCCCGTTTGGCTGAGTAGCTGTCTCTGAGTTTCAGTCAAGTTTCAAATGAAAATAAAAGGCAGCTGCTTAGAAGAATGAACACAGAAGAACGACTGATCTTCTGGGGTTTGCTGTAGCCATTTTGGACACAAGACCAATTGCTGCGCTTCCTCCTATATCACCCGACTCGTTCAGCTGCATAAGACAAGGCCGCTGTTTTGGAAACCTTGTGTGCGAAACAAGCCACGGACCAGCTGGTGATGATGGATGTAGAACTGTAGTAGTTTTCAAAATCAAACAATGTCTGACGGTCAAAGGCGTGAGTATATGAATGGAAGACGCAAATGATTTGAGAAATTTGATAAAGCTAAAATTGCTTTCTTATTTAAAATTCATTTTCCACCATTAATAGTGCAGCAGTTACATTCAGGAAGTACCGAGGAATACAACACAAAAGACTGGTCAGGGGCTAACAGCTCAAAACCTATCCATGCACTCAAAAACCACATCTGATTCTGTCTCCCAACGTCATTCACTCAATGTTTTGCTCTCAGATTCTTTATCCTAAAAACATAGTTAACTGAGCCTAGTCTGCCACGAGCAGCACCTGTAGCTGGATAATTATGTTAGCATTAGCATCGCCCACAACAGTTTACCACGGCCACTATCACCTTGTCAAGTTTTATAGAGCTGCTTGCCGCCATCAGACAAGTAACACTACAGTTTTACATCAGCTCTGTAACAAAACACAGTGCTTGTTAATACTGATCTGTAACCACAGCGTCACCATGCTCCACTGTAACAGCAGCATTTCTACCACAGCAGGACGGTTGTGGGCTAAAGGTGGGACAATCGTTGGCTGGAGGTGGCGGAACCAACCTTGTGACCGGAAGGTCACCGGTTCGATCCCCTAGACTGATACGACACGACTGAAGTGCTCTTGAGCAAAGCACACACCCCCCCAAACTGCTCCCTGAGTGCTGCGGATAGGGCTGTCCACCACTCAAGCGTGCTCGCTGCTCTCCAAGTGTGTGTGTACGGACAGGTTAAACGAGGAGGTAAAACTTCTGTGTGCAAACACAACTGACAAATAGTTCTAAATCATCTGCGCTACTGATGATCAGGCAACTCTATTAATGGCCACTCATTGGATTAATGGCCACTTATGTCACTTAACATCCACTACAAACACAGTAACAGCAGTCAGAGAACTTATATTGTATCTGACACAATGAGCCATTCTAATCAACCATAACATGAAAGCTCTATTGTGTCCATGAAATCAATTAAACTAAATAGAGTTCAAAGTCTCTCTAAAAATAAATAAATATATAAATAATAATAATAATAATAATAATAATAATAATAATTAGGTAATTGATGATAAATAAACCAGCAATAGAATGAAACATATTTCATTGTAGCACTTAAAATGTTATGCATTTTATTTAATTTATTTTACATTATTTATATTTATTTATTTATTTATTTATTTATTTATTTATTTATTCATTTTATTTTGTTGTTTAATTGCCGAAACACTGAGGTGTTGACTAAAATGTAGTTGTTTATTTGCAGATATAAGTTGTTGGTCATGATTGTAAAAAAAATTAAGCAAACTTTAAAATATCAAAAGAATTATAGATATATTTTATGTTTTCCATATATTAAAGTAACATTTTGTAGGCCTGGTAATTTTTACATATCTGTTAAAGTTTTATATGTAAATTTTCAGTAAAAGACTGATTGCTAAGTTACTAAGCATTGCTTTTACAGTCGTTATAGAAAAATACAAGAAATTATTATTTTTAATGGCACCTTATTACTGGAAGTGTACAGCAGAACACAGCTGCATCACAGTAGTCTTGCGGTGTAGATCAAATTTAGAGTTCTCATGTCTTTATGGGGTGCTTCATACTAGTGCCATGTTGATTATGAAGAACACTTTTAATCAGTTAACTTTAAAAGTTATGTAAGTCAATAGCCAGTAAATTACTGTAAATTTAAAAAAGATCTAAACATATTGTATAAATATTGTATGAATACATTAGTATGAGATGTTCCTCAAAACTATATATTTTACAACAGATATTTCTAACTTTGTTAATAATCTTAATATGAGTTTTTAGTAATTTCACAGTAGAGTTATGAATTTTCAGTGGTAAATATTGTGACATCCTGGCACTAATTAAAACTACATGTTCTGAAGCATCTCAGGCCACCAAGAGAACAAATAGATTCAGATGAATTAAAACACACCTGCATTTTAAAACAACAGCTGCAGCCCAGAGAGTAGTTCTGATGTGAATATGATGGTCTGCTAACGGAAGGTGGTTTAGCTGTCATCTGATCTGTAGAGGTTTCCCCCACCACCACCTCTGCCCCCTCCTCCTCAGGCTGAAAATCCCCACTTTAAAACCAGCCTCTCTCTGCTCCTGCGTTATAATTTAATCACTCATCTTAATCAGGTTAAAATCATCCACTAGTTCCCACCATAATGAGTCACTTCCCCCAGTTTTCCCCTGCTACCCGTTCCTTCTATCTCCAAAACTCTTCTTTCATTTCTCTTTTCATTCAAAAATGGAAAATACTGGTTGGAAGTATATTGATTTGGATTTGATTTGACTGAATTTTGATTATTTTAATTCAAATAATTCATTTGACAAAAAATCATTTCAAGGGCTTCTTTCCAAAAGAGCTACATGAAGGACAAAACATTTTTTACAGTGCTTCCCTCTTCCATATCCTCCCTCTTTTCACTTGTCCTTATCCATCCTGCATTCTCTCACTTTTCATGCACCCCCCTCCACCCAACCCCACCCTGCTGGGATCTACAAAGCAAATCTCCAGACAGACTCGTAACCCCTGAAGCCCAAATGTCGAGGCATTTCTGATGAAAAGGGTTGTGGGATAGACAGAGTTGGAGTGGGCCTGAGGGCCTCCGGGTAAGCGAGAGAGAGAGAGAGAGATGGAAGGAAAAGATGAGGGAAGCAGAGAAAGAGAGAGAGAACGAGCGAGAGAGAGAGGAAGGCAGCCTGGTTAATGGTCAGCCGGGCGGTTGGGGTCAGTTTGAGCTGATTGTGCATTGTCCTGTAGTCATAAAGCTCTGGGTGTAAACACTGCCCTCATTGTCCAGCATATCTGCCCACTGAGCTGCTAATTACAGGATGAGTTTGACCCCCTCACTCTCTCCTATCCTCTCTTCTCTTCCTCCTCTTTTTCCTGCTCTCTGAGCGTGTTTCCTGTGACTTAAAGACTTGTACATTACCATTCAACGTTCTCAATAATACAAAAGCAGCAGATACACGTGGAAGTAGAAATTTAAAATATCTACAAATTGATACAAAGTAAAAATAACAAATTACCTTTTTATGTGTGTAGCGCTCTGTATTTCAATACACACACACACACACACACACACACACACACACACACACACACACACACACTGCTTAACTTGTCATTCACTGAAACTTTTAAATATCTTTGAACTGCTGTGTTTAATTAATCTTTTCTTTCAAACTATATAATTTTCAGGCTGTTTCTGTTTTAGATTACAAACCCCTCAAAGCAGAGTGCTTTAAACACAAACCCCTCAAAGCACAGTGCTTTAAACACAAACCCCTCAAAGCACATACTCCAAACTACATACTCCAAACTACAAACCCCACAGCACATACTCCAAACTACATACTCCAAACTACAAACCCCACAGCACATACTCCAAACTACATACTCCAAACTACAAACCCCACAGCACATACTCCAAACTACATACTCCAAACTACAAACCCCACAGCACATACTCCAAACTACATACTCCAAACTACAAACCCCACAGCACATACTCCAAACTACATACTCCAAACCACAAACCCCTCAAAGCACAGTGCTTTAAACACAAACCCCAGAGCACATACTCCAAACTACATACTCCAAACTACAAACTCCAAACTACAAACCCCTCAAAGCACAGTGCTTTAAACACAAACCCCACAGCACATACTCCAAACTACATACTCCAAACTACAAACCCCACAGCACATACTCCAAACTACATACTCCAAACTACAAACCCCACAGCACATACTCCAAACTACATACTCCAAACCACAAACCCCTCAAAGCACAGTGCTTTAAACACAAACCCCAGAGCACATACTCCAAACTACATACTCCAAACTACAAACTCCAAACTACAAACCCCTCAAAGCACAGTGTTTTAAACACAAAACCCACAGCACATACTCCAAACTACATACTCCAAACTACAAACCCCACAGCACATACTCCAAACTACAAACCCCACAGCACATACTCCAAACTACAAACCCCAAACTACAAACCCCACAGCACATACTCCAAACTACAAACCCCACAGCACATACTCCAAACTACATACTCCAAACTACAAAACCCACAGCATACTCCAAACTACATAATCCAAACTACAAACTCCACAGCACAACCTCCAAACTACATACTCCAAACCACAAACCCCACAGCACATACTCCAAACTACATACTCCAAACTACAAACCCCAAACCACATACTCCAAACTACAAACCCCACAGCACATACTCCAAACTCCAAACTCCACAGCACATACTACAAACCCCACAGCACATACTCCAAACTACAAACCCCACAGCACATACTCCAAACTACAAACCCCACAGCACATACTCCAAACTACAAACCCCACAGCACATACTCCAAACTACAAACCCCACAGCACATACTCCAAACTACATACTCCAAACTACAAACCCCACAGCACATACTCCAAACTACATACTCCAAACTACAAACCCCACAGCACATACTCCAAACTACATACTCCAAACCACAAACCCCTCAAAGCACAGTGCTTTAAACACAAACCCCAGAGCACATACTCCAAACTACATACTCCAAACTACAAACTCCAAACTACAAACCCCTCAAAGCACAGTGCTTTAAACACAAACCCCACAGCACATACTCCAAACTACATACTCCAAACTACAAACCCCACAGCACATACTCCAAACTACAAACCCCACAGCACATACTCCAAACTACAAACCCCACAGCACATACTCCAAACTACAAACCACACAGCACATACTCCAAACTACAAACCCCACAGCACATACTCCAAACTACATACTCCAAACTACAAACCCCACAGCACATACTCCAAACTACATACTCCAAACTACAAACCCCACAGCACATACTCCAAACTACATACTCCAAACCACAAACCCCTCAAAGCACAGTGCTTTAAACACAAACCCCAGAGCACATACTCCAAACTACATACTCCAAACTACAAACTCCAAACTACAAACCCCTCAAAGCACAGTGCTTTAAACACAAACCCCACAGCACATACTCCAAACTACATACTCCAAACTACAAACCCCACAGCACATACTCCAAACTACAAACCCCACAGCACATACTCCAAACTACAAACCCCAAACTACAAACCCCACAGCACATACTCCAAACTACAAACCCCACAGCACATACTCCAAACTACATACTCCAAACTACAAAACCCACAGCACATACTCCAAACTACATAATCCAAACTACAAACCCCACAGCACAACCTCCAAACTACATACTCCAAACCACAAACCCCACAGCACATACTCCAAACTACATACTCCAAACTACAAACCCCAAACACATACTCCAAACTACAAACCCCACAGCACATACTCCAAACTCCAAACTACAAACCCCTCAAAGCACAGTGCTTTAAACACAAACCCCACAGCACATACTCCAAACTACATACTCCAAACTACAAACCCCACAGCACATACTCCAAACTACAAACCCCACAGCACATACTCCAAACTACAAACCCCACAGCACATACTCCAAACTACAAACCCCACAGCACATACTACAAACCCCACAGCACATACTTCAAACTACAAACCCCACAGCACATACTCCAAACTACATACTCCAAACTACAAACCCCACAGCACATACTACAAACTACAAACCCCACAGCACATACTCCAAACTACAAACCCCAAACCACATACTCCAAACTACAAACCCCACAGCACATACTCCAAACTCCAAACTCCACAGCACATACTACAAACCCCACAGCACATACTCCAAACTACAAACCCCACAGCACATACTCCAAACTACAAACCCCACAGCACATACTCCAAACTACAAACCCCACAGCACATACTCCAAACTACAAACCCCACAGCACATACTCCAAACTACAAACCCCACAGCACATACTACAAACCCCACAGCACATACTTCAAACTACAAACCCCACAGCACATACTCCAAACTACATACTCCAAACTACAAACCCCACAGCACATACTACAAACTACAAACCCCACAGCACATACTCCAAACTACAAACCCCAAACTACAAACCCCACAGCACATACTCCAAACTACAAACCCCACAGCACATACTCCAAACTACATACTCCAAACTACAAAACCCAAACCACATACTCCAAACTACATACTCCAAACTACAAACCCCACAGCACATACTTCAAACTACATAATCCAAAGCACGTACTCCAAACTACATACTACAAACTACAAACCCCACAGCACATACTCCAAACTACATACTCCAAACTACAAACCCCACAGCACATACTTCAAACTACATAATCCAAACTACATACCCCTCAAAGCACGTACTCCAAACTACATACTCCAAACTACAAACCCCACAGCACATACTCCAAACTACATACTACAAATTACAAACCCCACAGCACATACTCCAAACTACATACTACAAATTACAAACCCCAAAGCACATACTCCAAACTATATACTACAAATTACAAACCCCAAAGCACATACTCCAAACTATATACTACAAATTACAAACCCCAAAGCACATACTCCAAACTATATACTACAAATTACAAACCCCAAAGCACATACTCCAAACTACAAACCCTACACCTCAAAGCCCAATGCCTAAATCCCAAAGGCCAAATTCCTAACGCCAGAAAAAAAATATTATATCATAAACTCCAAAACTCAGAACTAAACCTTAAAACCTAAACTCTAAAAATCAGAACGAAACCTTAAACCCCAAAACTCAACCTCTAAATCCAGAATTTAGCATCTTTACTGGTTTTGGTGTGGACTGCTGCTAAAGGTCAGGTTTCCTAAAACATTATAAATGATTAACTCAGAGTGAGCCGTGATCACACTAAAGAAGAATACAAACACAGAATCAAACAGAGAAACCCTCATTTAAAAATAGTCCTGCAGCATTCTTCCTATTTCCCTCTCTCCTCAGTCTGTCCTCTCTCTTTCAGTCTGTCTGTCCTCTCTTTCAGTCTGTCTGTCTGCTCAGTCTTTGTCCTCTCTCTTTCAGTCTGTCTGTCCTCTCTTTCAGTCTGTTTGTCTGCTCAGTCTTTGTCCTCTCTCTTTCAGTCTGTCTGTCCTCTCTTTCAGTCTGTCTGTCTGCTCAGTCTTTGTCCTCTCTCTCTCAGTCTGTCTGTCCTCTCTTTAGGTCTGTCCATCTGTTTGCTCAGTCTGTTTGTCCCCTGTCTTTTAGTCTGTCTGTCTGCTCTGTCTGTCTTTTTTTGTTTAGTCTGTCTGTCCCCTCTGTTTCAGTCTGTCTGCCCTCTCAGTCTGTCTGTCCCCTCTGTTTCAGTCTGTCTGCCCTCTCAGTCTGTCTGTCTGCTCAGTCTGTCTGTCCTCTTTCTTTCAGTCTGTGTACCCTCTCAGTCTGTCTGCTCAGTCTGTCTGTCTTCTCTGTTTCAGTCTGTCTGCCCTCTCAGTCTGTCTGTCTGCTCAGTCTGTCTGTCCTCTTTATTTCAGTCTGTCTGTCTGCTCAGTCTGTCTGTCCTCTCTGTTTCAGTCTGTCTGTCTGCTCAGTCTGTCTGTCCTCTCTGTTTCAGTCTGTCTGTCTGCCCTCTCAGTTTGTCTGTCTGTCTGCTCAGTTTGTTTGTCCTCTCTTTCAGTCTGTCTTCCCTCTCTTTCAGTCTGTCCATCTGTTTGCTCAGTCTGTTTGTCCTCTCTCTGTCAGTCTGTCTTCCCTCTCTTTCAGTCTGTCCATCTGTTTGCTCAGTCTGTTTGTCCTCTCTCTTTCAGTCTATCTGTCTGCTTAGTCTATTTGTCCTCTCTCTTTCAGTCTGTCTGTCTGCTTAGTCTATTTGTCCTCTCTCTTTCAGTCTGTCTGTCTGTTCAGTCTCTCGGTCCTCTCTGTTTCAGTCAGTCTGTCCTCTCTGTTTCAGTCTGTTTGTCTGCCCTCTCAGTCTGTCTGTCTGCTCAGTCTGTCCATCTGTTTGCTCATTCAGTTTGTCCTCTTTCTTTCAGTCTGTCTGTCTTGTCTGTCTGTTTGTCCTCTCTCTTTTAATTTGTTAGTCTGTCCTTTCAGTCTTTCTGTCCCCTCTCTTTAAGTCTGTCTGTCTTTTCTCTCTCTTTTGGTTTGTCTGTCCTCTCTCTTTCAGTGTGTGTGTCTGTCCTCTGTCTTTTAGTCAGTCTGTCTGTCTTCTCTCTTTTGATCTGTCTGTCTGTCCTCTCTTTTCTGTCTGTCCTTTCAATCTGTCTGTCTTTTTTCTTTTGGTCTGTCTGTCTGATCTCTCTCATTTATTCTGTCAGTCTGATCGCTCTCTTTCATTCTGTCAGTCTGATCGCTCTCTTTCAGTCTGTCTCTAATTTATGATAATTTATGAGATTTTATTAAATCTGACCTTCAACTGCAGACTGTAGACACCAATACCAGTAATGATGTTTACTTCTTTGTGCCTCCATCTCTCTTTTTCTCTATCTGTCTCTGTCTCTTCTTTCTTTTTCACACTCTTCCTTCTCTTTCTAGAAGTTTGTCTCTGTCTGTCTCTAGCACTCTCTTGCTTCTTGCTTCTCTCTTCTCTCCATGTCTCTCCCTCCTCACTCTTGCTCTTTTCTCTTTTTCTCTTGCCCTCCACCCCCACCCCCCACCCCCCACCATCCCTGAAGAACAACAGGATGCTTTGTGCTGCTGTGTTTCTGTGCTGATGTCACCGCAGTGCAATAACAGACATTCCATCAATCTGGAGACATCGCTACACTACACACTCACACATGCACTCTCTCTCGCTCTCTCTCACACACACGCAAGAAAGTATGCACTCATGTTTACAGAAACAATCACATACACTCCCACATGTAGTCACAAACAAGTGATGTAGCTAACAAGTAATCAAACTTGTACACCATAAAAATGGACAACGTCATCACACAGTAGTAGCGGCCATCTTGGAACTGAATTTTGTCCATTTTATAAAATCATACGCAGTGCTGTGTGTAATGAAGGAAAAATAAATATGCAACAGCAATGCGATCATTTACAGGACAAAGTAATCACATTACTGTAACATGTAATGTAAATTGCAATGGTGTTACTTGTTTGTCTTTAAGAGAAAAAATAATAATAAGTGAAGCATTTGAATACATCTGTGCCAATCATTGTACTTAATTTGTGAGCCATTTAAATGATAAGGACACCAGTGGTGTATCTCTGGTGTTTGTACAGGGTTTTTATTCAGTATGTCAAACAAGACAAATTATTCTCTTTTTGTTGGTCAGTGTTCTTTATGTAGTGGCAACATCCACTGCTTTATGCTGGTCTAGCTGCTCACCCAACAATGCCATGCCGGTTAACCAGAACAACAGCGTCCAAAAAACACAACACATGCTAGTTTTGCTGGTGAAAAGCTGGGTTGTTCTATGCTGGACCTTCCAGTAGGGTCTGTTGTAGACATAGGGTTTGTGGTTTCCAGCCTCTTTGTATTTCTAGTTCCTAGCTGCTTTTTAATACTATTCCCATGCAGAAATATTATTTATATATTATAAATATTATTATTAAATTAAATATTAAATATAAGTTTGTCATATGTAAACCACACTGTTCACTTTAAATTCAACAAAGTCCAAATGTGATCACTAAGCTACCAAAACAGCCTGATTGGAATTTAATGTTTTTGTGATGTCATGCAAAACAACTCATTTTCATATATCCACTTATTCATACAGCAGTTTAGCCCCACTCATTTACATTGAAGTTATAAGGAGTGTTATAACCCGGGTCGCTTTTGAACAAGGCACAATGTGGGACAGCCAATCAGAACAGAGTTAATTTACATATATCAAGCTTAATGGCAGCGTATCACAAACAGCCTGTTAAAATCAGATAGAGAGAGCCTAGCTGGTCACATAAAAATGCATTATGTCTGTTTTTAGTAAATAAAGCCAAACAAACATTAAAAGTGGGCCTCAAGATAAAAAAAGTTGTAGGATATGGGGCCTTTAACTATAGGTGCACAAAACACTTGCATACACAACACATCACTGACAGCAAAGTGGGAGATTCAGGTTTGATTCAAAAATCTGTAGGACACAAAACACACCTGTTACACTCTACAGCTGCCTGAGCTGCATCTGAACCCTCAGTCACATGGACCACTGTGTGTGTGTGTGTGTGTGTGTGTGTGTGTGGGGTGAGGAGGCGACGGGGTCTGCCACAGATGAACTCTCCATCTTCCCTCCCTCCCTCTCCCTCTCTCTTTTTCCTTCTTTCATCCCTCCTTCTCCCTCTCCTCTTTCATCTCTCCATCCCGGCCCCCAACAACGGCTCCTTTCATTCCCCCCCCACACACACACCCGCACGGCTGTAATTCAATGTTCCGAGAAAAACTCATGATTGGAAAGTGACTCGCATCTGTGTGTGTATGTGTGTGTGTGTGTTTTCTGCTCCTCACTGAATATTCTCCACACACCACCCAACCATGACAACAACATGACATGCTCTCTCTCTCTCTCTCTCTCTCACACACACACACACACACACATACACACCAGCTGCACAGCTTGTTTGTCTGTCAGTCAGTCATGACTGCAGGAATGTAGCTGAACAATACTGAATTACTGACCAGAGAGAAATACTTAGAGAGACACAGAAAACGAGAGAGACAGACAGAGAGAGAACAGGAGAGAGAGAGAGAAAGAGAGACTAAGAGAAAGATACAGAGAATGAGAGAAATTATAGAGAGAAAGAGGGAGGGGAAATATATATATATAGAAACTGAGAGAGACAGAGTGAGAGAGAACGTGAATCCTGAGAGAAAGGGATACAGTGAGGGAGAAATAAGGAGAGAGATACATAGAGAGAATAAGAAAGAAATGAGAGTGAGAACGACAGAGACAGCTACAGAGAGATATACACAGAGATACACTGAGATAAAGATACTGAAAGAGTGTGAGAAAGAAAGATACTGGGAAAGAGATACTGAGAGTATGAGAGAGATACTGAGAGTATGAGAGAGATACTGAGAGTATGAGAGAGATTAAGAAACTAGGAGAGAGATACTGAGAGTATGAGAGAGATACTGAGAATGTGTGAGAGATAATGAGAGAATGTGAGAGATTAAGACACTAGGAGAAAGATGCTGAGAGTATGAGAGAGATAATGAGAGAATGTGAGAGATTAAGACACTAGGAGAGAGATACTGAGAATATGGGAGAGATAATGAGAGAACGTGAGTGATTAAGACACTAGGAGAAAGATGCTGAGAGTATGAGAGAGATAATGAGAGAATGTGAGTAATTAAGACACTAGGAGAGAGATACTGAGAGTATGGGAGAGATAATGAGAGAATGTGAGTGATTAAGACACTAGGAGAAAGATGCTGAGAGTATGAGAGAGATAATGAGAGAATGTGAGTGATTAAGACACTAGGAGAGAGATACTGAGAGTATGAGAGAGAATGTGAGTGATTAAGACACTAGGAGAGAGATACTGAGAATATGAGAGATAATGAGAGAATGTGAGAGATTAAGACACTAGGAGAGAGATACTGAGAGTATGAGAGAGATAATGAGAGAATGTGAGTGATTAAGACACTAGGAGAGAGATACTGAGAATATGAGAGAGATAATGAGAGAATGTGAGTGATTAAGACACTAGGAGAGAGATACTGAGAGTATGAGAGAGATAATGAGAGAATGTGAGTGATTTAGACACTAGGAGAAAGATGCTGAGAGTATGAGAGAGATAATGAGAGAATGTGAGTGATTAAGACACTAGAAGAGAGATACTGAGAATATGGGAGAGATAATGGGAGAATGTGAGTGATTAAGACACTAGGAGAGAGATACTGAGAGTATGAGAGAGATTATGAGAGAATGTGAGTGATTAAGACACTAGGAGAGAGATACTGAGAGTATGAGAGAGATAATGAGTAAATGTGAGAGATTAAGACACTAGGAGAGAGATACTGAGAGTATGAGAGAGATAATGAGAGAATGTGAGTGATTAAGACACTAGGAGAGAGATACTGAGAATATGAGAGATAATGAGAGAATGTGAGAGATTAAGACACTAGGAGAGAGATACTGAGAGTATGAGAGAGATAATGAGAGAATGTGAGTGATTAAGACACTAGGAGAGAGATACTGAGAATATGAGAGATAATGAGAGAATGTGAGAGATTAAGACACTGGGAGAAAGATGCTGAGAGTATGAGAGAGATAATGAGAGAATGTGAGAGATTAAGACACTAGGAGAGAGATACTGAGAGCATGAGAGAGATAATGAGAGAATGTGAGAGATTAAGACACTAGGAGAGAGATACTGAGAGTATGAGAGAGATAATGAGAGAATGTGAGAGGTTAAGACACTACGAGAGAGATACTGAGAGTATGAGAGATAATGAGAGAATGTGAGTGATTAAGACACTAGGAGAAAGATACTGAGAGTATGGGAGAGATAATGAGAAAATGTGAGAGATTAAGACACTGTGAGAAAGATGCTGAGAGTGTGAGAGAGATAATGGGAGAATGTGAGTGATTAAGACACTAGGAGAGAGATACAGAGATTATGAGAGAATGTGAGAGATTAAGACACTGGGAGAGATATACTGAGAGAATGGGAGAGATAATGAGAGAATGTTAGAGATTAAGACACTGGGAAAAGATGCTGAGAGTATGAGAGGTAATGAGAGAGTGTGAGAGATTAAGACACTAGGAGAGAGATACTGAGAGTATGGGAGAGATAATGAGAGAATATGAGAGATTAAGACACTAGGAGAGAGATACTGAGAGTATGGGAGGGATAATGAGAGAATGTGAGAGATTAAGACACTGGGAGAGATATACTGAGAGAATGGGAGAGATAATGAGAGAATGTGAGAGATTAAGACACTGGGAGAAAGATGCTGAGAGTATGAGAGGTAATGAGAGAGTGTGAGAGATTAAGACACTAGGAGAGAGATACTGAGAGTATGGGAGAGATAATGAGAGAATATGAGAGATTAAGACACTAGGAGAGAGATACTGAGAGTATGGGAGAGATAATGAAAGAATGTGAGAGATTAAGACACTAGGAGAGAGATACTGAGAGTATAAGATAATGAGAGAATGTGAGTGATTAAGACACTAGGAGAGAGATACTGAGAGTATGGGAGAGATAATGAGAAAATGTGAGAGATTAAGACACTGTGAGAAAGATGCTGAGAGTGTGAGAGAGATAATGGGAGAATGTGAGTGATTAAGACACTAGGAGAGAGATACAGAGATTATGAGAGAATGTGAGAGATTAAGACACTGGGAGAGATATACTGAGAGAATGGGAGAGATAATGAGATAATGTTAGAGATTAAGACACTGGGAAAAGATGCTGAGAGTATGAGAGGTAATGAGAGAGTGTGAGAGATTAAGACACTAGGAAAGAGATACTGAGAGTATGGGAGAGATAATGAGAGAATATGAGAGATTAAGACACTAGGAGAGAGATACTGAGAGTATGGGAGAGATAATGAGAGAATGTGAGAGATTAAGACACTGGGAGAGATATACTGAGAGAATGGGAGATATAATGAGAGAATGTGAGAGATTAAGACACTGGGAGAAAGATGCTGAGAGTATGAGAGGTAATGAGAGAGTGTGAGAGATTAAGACACTAGGAGAGAGATACTGAGAGTATGGGAGAGATAATGAGAGAATATGAGAGATTAAGACACTATGAGAGAGATACTGAGAGTATGGGAGAGATAATGAAAGAATGGGAGAGATTAAGACACTAGGAGAGAGATACTGAGAGTATAAGATAATGAGAGAATGTGAGAGATTAAGACACTAGGAGAGAGATACTGAGAGTATGGGAGAGATAATGAGAGAATGTGAGAGATTAAGACACTAGGAGAGAGATACTGAGAGTATGGGAGAGATAAGAGAGAATGTGAGAGATTAAGACACTAGGAGAGAGATACTGAGAGTATGAGAGAGATAATGAGAGAATGTGAGAGATTAAGACACTAGGAGAGAGATACTGAGAGTATGAGAGGTAATGAGAGAATGTGAGAGATTAAGACACTAGGAGAGAGATACTGAGAGTATGAGAGAGATAATGAGAGAATGTGAGAGATTAAGACACTAGGAGAGAGATACTGAGAGTATGGGAGAGATAATGAGAGAATGTGAGAGATTAAGACACTAGGAGAGAGATACTGAGAGTATAAGATAGATAATGAGAGAATGTGAGAGATTAAGACACAAGGAGAGAGATACTGAGAGTATGAGAGAGATAATGAGAGAATGTGAGAGACAATGAGAGAATGTGAGAGATTAAGACCCTAGGAGAGAGATACTGAGAGTATGAGAGAGATAATGAGAGAATGTGAGTGATTAAGACACTAGGAGAGAGATAATGAGAGTATGAGAGAGATAATGAGAGAATGTGAGAGACTAAGACACTGTGAGAAAGATGCTGAGAGTGTGAGAGAGATAATGGGAGAATGTGAGTGATTAAGACACTAGGAGACAGATACTGAGAGTATGAGAGATAATAAGAGAATGTAAGAGATTAAGACACTGGGAGAGAGATACTGAGAGTATGAGAGAGATAATGAGAGAATGTGAGAGACAATGAGAGAATGTGAGAGATTAAGACCCTAGGAGAGAGATACTGAGAGTATGAGAGAGATAATGAGAGAATGTGAGTGATTAAGACACTAGGAGAGAGATAATGAGAGTATGAGAGAGATAATGAGAGAATGTGAGAGACTAAGACACTGTGAGAAAGATGCTGAGAGTGTGAGAGAGATAATGGGAGAATGTGAGTGATTAAGACACTAGGAGACAGATACTGAGAGTATGAGAGATAATAAGAGAATGTAAGAGATTAAGACACTGGGAGAGAGATACTGAGAGAATGGGAGAGAGAATGCGAGAGATTAAGACACTAGGAGAGAGATACTGAGAGTATGAGAGAGATAATGAGAGAATGTGAGTGATTAAGACACTAGGAGAGAGATACTGAGAATATGAGAGAGATAATGAGAGAATGTGAGTGATTAAGACACTAGGAGAGAGATACTGAGAGTATGGGAGAGATAATGAGAGAATGTGAGAGATTAAGACACTAGGAGACAGATACTGAGAGTATGAGAGAGATAATGAGAGAATGTGAGTGATTAAGACACTAGAAGAGAGATACTGAGAATATGGGAGAGATAATGAGAGAATTTGAGTGATTAAGACACTAGGAGAGAGATACTGAGAGTATGAGAGAGATAATGGGAGAATGTGAGTGATTAAGACACTAGGAGAGAGATACTGAGAGTATGAGAGAGATAATGAGAGAATGTGAGTGATTAAGACACTAGGAGAGAGATACTGAGAGTATGAGAGAGATAATGAGTAAATGTGAGAGATTAAGACACTAGAAGAGAGATACTGAGAGTATGGGAGAGATAATGGGAGAATGTGAGTGATTAAGACACTAGGAGAGAGATACTGAGAGTATGAGAGACATAATGAGAGAATGTGAGTGATTAAGACACTAGGAGAGAGATACTGAGAATATGAGAGATAATGAGAGAATGTGAGAGATTAAGACACTAGGAGAGAGATACTGAGAGTATGAGAGAGATAATGAGAGAATGTGAGTGATTAAGACACTAGGAGAGAGATACTGAGAATATGAGAGAGATAATGAGAGAATGTGAGTGATTAAGACACTAGGAGAGATATACTGAGAATATGAGAGATAATGAGAGAATGTGAGAGATTAAGACACTGGGAGAAAGATGCTGAGAGTATGAGAGAGATAATGAGAGAATGTGAGAGATTAAGACACTAGGAGAGAGATACTGAGAGTATGAGAGAGATAATGAGAGAATGTGAGAGATTAAGACACTGGGAGAAAGATGCTGAGAGTATGAGAGATAATGAGAAAATGTGAGAGAGTAAGACACTGAGAGAAAGATACTGAGAGTATGGGAGAGATAATGAGAGAATGTGAGAGATTAAGACACTAGGAGAGAGATACTGAGAGTATGAGGGAGATAATGAGAGAATGTGAGTGATTAAGACACTAGGAGAGAGACACTGAGAGTATGAGAGAGATAATGAGAGAATGTGAGTGATTATGACACTGGGAAAGAGATACTGAGAGTATGAGAGAGAGAATGCGAGAGATTAAGACACTAGGAGAGAGATACTGAGAGTATGAGAGAGATATTGAGAGAATTTGAATGATTAAAACACTGGGACAGAGATACTGAGAGTATGAGAGAAATAATGAAAATATGTGAGAGATAAAGACACTGGGAGAGAGATACTGAGAGTATAAGAGAGATAATGAGAGAATGTGAGAGATTAAGACACTGGGAGAGAGATACAGAGAGTATGAGAGAGATAATGAGTAAATGTGAGACATAAAAACACTGGGAGAGAGATTCTGAGTGTATGAGAGAGATAATGAGTAAATGTGAGATATAAAAACACTGAGAGAGAGATACTGAGAGTATGAGAGAGATAATGAGTAAATGTGAGATATGAAAACACTGGGAGAGAGATACTGAGTGTATGAGAGAGATAATGAGTAAATGTGAGATATAAAAACACTGGGAGAGAGATACTGAGTGCATGAGAGAGATAATGAGTAAATGTGAGATATAAAAACACTGGGAGAGAGATTCTGAGTGTATGAGAGAGATAATGAGTAAATGTGAGATATAAAAACACTGGGAGAGAGATTCTGAGTGTATGAGAGAGATAATGAGTAAATGTGAGATATAAAAACAGTGGGAGAGAGATACTGAGTGTATGAGAGAGTTAAAGGCACTGGGAGAGAGATACTGAGAGTATGAGAGATATACTGAGAGTATGAGAGAGATAATGAGAGTGGGAGAGAAAGATGCCAGGAAGAGATGGTTAGAGGGTATGAGAGAGAGGTAATGAGATAATGAGAGCATGAGAGAGATATTGTGAGAGATACTGAGAATGTGTAAGAGATATTGAGAGAGTTACTAAGATAGAGATACTGAGAAAGACAGAAAAAGAGAATAGTGGGAGGGCAGGGAGGGATGGAGAGAAGGAAAGAGATTGACAGAGAGTGATATGGAGTGTGAATGAACAAGAAAGAGTGTAAGATATATAACACTGATAAAGGAGAGAGGTATAGAGATGAAGAGAGAGAGTGAAAGAAATACAGAGATAGATGATGAAACGAGAAGAGAAGAGCGAGGGGGAGTGTTGGGCTGGAGGGAGAGAACCATTTGGCATGTGTCTCGGCCACCTGAATTGTGATTCACACGCAGACAAAACACATGAGGCCTGAAGGAGCCACACTTCCTCTTCAACACACACACACACACACACACACACACACACACACACACACACACACACACAGACCTTTTCTTCCCAGCAGAACGCTAAAAGCTACTTTCCCATGTAATGTCAATAGGTGCAGTTTCCATCCGGGACCACTTGTCAAAATCCTACCCTAAAGTGTGGAGCTTGTGGGAAAACTGTAAATAGTGCAGGTCTACTCATACTCATACCCAGCTTTGGATCATAAACACCACTTCTTTTCACTGTTAACTGTTAGTCATTAGTCAGTGATTAACTGTTATTCAGAACTGTTATGTCTACATTAAATATATCAATTAGAAAACAGAGAATTATGGTTCTAAATCTGAACTGTGGAGACACGTTAAACACTACTGTGAAATACTTTATATACACACCCTTCCACTGCACAGACAACTGAATTCTGTATTAATTCACTAATATAGTATATATGTTCTTAGAATGGTCTTTTAATTGTAATACTGATAGGTGGGGCCAGGCATAACTGGCCATATGATGCAAAAACAGACCCTATATATAGTATTTATAAGAAATAGAACCATAACATTGACTGAGAATTATACAATTATTTCAAGTACACGTTTGGTTTAGAGTTATATACCTAACATCAAATTTTGCTGGTTGATGGTTTCAGATGGTTCCAGCTGGTCTTTGGCAGTTAAAGTAGTTGACAAACTGGAAATGAATATCTATACATGGATATATTTTCTTCTATTTTCATGTGTTTTAAAATATATAAATAACATTGACCTGTGACTCTGTTATTCAACATAGTCTAAGTGTAACTTTACTGTAACATGTTCATAACATGTTAATTCAGGGTTATTACTTCTAGGGCATGCTTTCATTCATTCGTTCATTAATTCATTCGTCTTTTAAACCACTTGTCGTTCTGAAAAAGGAGCCTATCCAGCACTCATTGGGCAGCAGGCAGGAAAAACCCTGGACAGGCCACCAGCCCCTCACAGAGCAGACAAACAGACATACACATCCACACACCTACACTGACAGCAAGGGGTAATTTGGCATCTCCAGTGTGTCTGACTGCATGTCTTTGGACTTTGATATGAAACCAGAGTACCTGAAGGAAACCCACACAGACGGATAAGCACCCTTGTTCTTACAAACTGAACTATATTTCCAGATTTCATCTGCTGTTTTTAAATCCTGATACATTTGCCCATCTTATGAATCTTCTTGGGTATCTCTAATACTGACTTGTGGTCGCTAAGCCGCACTGGGAGTAGGAACTAGAGTAAACTGTAAAGAGAAGTGTGTTTGTATGTGTGTGTGTTATGTAATATTATGTTATACTCATCTTAGTCAATATAATGGCACAGTTAAATGTACATTACTGAGCTGGAGGACTTCAAATCCTTTGAAAGAAAGTAGAACATCTCCAGCCATGCAGCTAGGCTTGTGGTAAAGCCTCTTCATAATGTCTACCTGCAGTGAGCTGCTGAAGCTAGAAAGCTGCTTAAGACCTATCAGTGCAGAAGGTAGTGACACTGTAATAAGCTATTTATCATCTGTGCATTAACAGCACTCTCCAGTGAAGCACCATTCACACACTCTTCACATCAAAGCTCCATTTCCCACTCAGAGCCCCATTAATTATGCCCAGGTCATGAGGGTCAGAGCTCTGCACACAGCTCACACACACTTACCACTAACCTCATCTATCTGCCTGCTCCCATGAAACAATAAAACAATAAGAAAACAAAGTATATGGAAACAGAAAAAGACAGAAGTGTGCAGTTTTAGCTTTAATGCTGATTGCTGGTTGAATCAGATGAATTGGAAAGAGACCAGATAAAACCAGCTGCTTAGCCAAATGTACCAGAGGGAAGAAAAAACAAAGGAAGTGCTCAACGAAGAAGCACGAGAGCGGATTAAAAATATTCCCAAACAATGTTTTGTTTTTGTTCATTTTCACTCCTGCAACTTTTGCTTCAAAAACATTGGAGAAATTGCTAAATGTATAGAAAGACAGAATTTGATGATATGCATATCGTTAAAACCATATATTTAACTGAAAATCATACAGAGACAACATTATGAATGTTGAAACTGTGAAATGTTATTGTTTTGTTTATGTTTACCCTGTGGTGCCACACCTCTTCTTTAACAACACTCTGTGTTTAGGAACTGAGGAGATTAATTGCTATAGCTTTAAAGGTAATATAGAACAGTTTTGCCTAATAGATGCTTTTAGCTGCTCAGCAGTTTAGGGTCTCCTTTGTTTGCATTTTTGTTTCATAATGCACCAAATATTAAACAATCTAAACTGCAGGCAGGCCAGTTTAGCACCTGGACACTTTCACCCTGTAATACATGCAGAATGTGGCTTTTGCTGAAATATGCAAGACCTTCCCTGAAAAAGACTTTGTTTGGATGGCAGCATATGTAGCTCCAAAACCGGTATAAAATAAATATTAGT